>JAPMOR010112712.1:1519109-1553937 GCA_026543865.1 Argiope aurantia | reverse complement strand
TTAGGATCGCTACTAAGGACATATATGAGGGAAGATACCGGATAAAATCAAAAGATGTGTAAATATATAAGTAAAAAAGAAAGAAAGAAGAGATGACATAATTAATTGCTTATAAAAATAGGATAGCAACATAAATATAGCAACATAAATTCTGTATTTTGATTTCACTAGTTTTCAATCAGGATGATTTATTCATATTGGTAAGATCAAGTAACCATATTTCAACTGCAGTAAATAAAAGGACAATTCTTTAGGAATAAGTTAATAAATTAAAGTATAATTAAATTAAATTTTAAAAAATAAGCGCAATTGAATTTAAGAGAATTTTACAATCAAAAACTTTAAAACAAGAATGAAAATCTGGTTTATTCATCCTGATTCAGAATGTCTAATCATTTTATACACAGAAGCTAATATTTTTACTTTCTATATACGAAGTATAGAGAAAATATTGTAATCGTAAAAAAATTTGACCTCTAGATTTTGATTGATTTTCATGTTTCAGACTTGTCTGAGTCTGAAAAACACATTTTTGGAATTGCATCTGTTTGTTCGTAAGCACAAAAACTTAAAAACCGTATGAACAAGGCTAATGAAATTTAGTACATAGTTTCTATTTCAAATTTGCAATTGTAGCAAAATTTGAATAAAATCCATTTAGAGAAAGTCTTTGTCTACAAAACGAAAACAGCCTGGAGGATAAAATTTGGCACGTAGATTTAAAATTTAATACGTAGATATGTATCAAATTTCGAACTGAATCCTAGAAAAATTTGACTGTTTGATGGTCTATACTTTCACAAGCATTTAAATGCGATAACTCAAAAACGTAATGACTTAAATGTGTTATTCTGTGAACATAATTATAGTTCTATGTTAAATTTTGGTTTTAATTGTTGGGAAGAAAGGTTTTCGATAATTCTGTATTAACCACATCCCAGCGATTAATCGCTAGAGATCGCACAACAATAAGCTCTTTCGTAACTCATTCGTGGCATATGGTTAATAATACACAAAAAACATTTTTTACAGAGTATACCAGAAAGTTTAGTGGAGAGTATTCCTAATGATTTATCCGAAATTTTTACTTATAATAAAAATTCGATATAAACTGGGGTATTAAATTAAAACTGAAGACATTTTTAATCTAGGGCAGCAATATATCCAGTAATACTTTAGATGAAGATTTTGTCCGAATCCATTAAAGGGTTGATTGCCTGTGTGTCAATCGATTCTTATATTTGAACTGGATAATTGAAAATTACATAAATGAAGCACATCAAAATGAATCACATCAAATCACATAATGAATCACATCAAATTACATAATTGAAATTTTGTTTGAAAATAGTAGTTCTTTGTCTGTCTGTTTGTGAAGAATGCCATCTGACCCAATATGTATAATTATTTCTCTTTACTATACTACGAGATATGACACAAAATGTACTATGCAATTTAATACGTTAAGTGCCAAGCCTATTTTGTTGTCCTTTCCTTCTAGCAATATATAATTTCTTTGTATACTGACAATCAGAGGTTATGTAAGGTTCCTTCCCGACGGCCCGTGCGAGCTTTGTGTTCGGCGCATTTTTTCTATTTCCTCTCACTTATGGTTTTCCTGGGTTCTTTGATGTCTGCTCATTTTACCTACAGTTTACTACAGCTCCCGATCGACTTCCACAGGCAGAGGTGGTCCTATAATGAGTCAGATAGCAGATTTACGACCATACCCGTAAAGGGAACGGACCGTCGAAACGGGGTTACGATAAGAATACATAGATTTAAGTTCATCATTTTATGATTTACAGAGTAGAATTTATTAAAATTATATATTTTTTAATGCATATCTTCAGTCAACAAAGACTAATCCAACCTGAACAAAGATTGCATTGTCAGTCAACAGTCACTGGTGTGTGACATGGAGCTTAATATATTAAGCACACTAGCAAATTGTAGGAAGAAGTCACTCACTGATTTTACGATTTACAATAGGACCACTTTAAATAATTAATATTGAATTTTACAATCCATCCAAAATATTTCTATTTTTAAATTAATTAATATTCCCCATTTGAGCTACTTTGATTTATTTACCTGCTTTAAGGGTATAATTATTATTATTGACAAAATGCATAAGAGCCTCACTTTTACTGTTGTACCCATTTTTCGCTTGGTAAATGACAACTGACTCAATACTTTTTGCTTTATTTATGCTTCATGATGAAACTGCTATGTTAATTAAAATGGAAGTTGATTATAGTTTAGTCTTTCTAATATCATTAATTGGGCGTTTAAATGAAATTAATTATGCATAAACGACATTTTCCTATGTTTCCTTGAAATTTTTTGATCGTGGGATGCTATCCTTGCCTTAAAAAAATATAAGGGCGTTTGTGTTTGAATGTTCTTTTCTTGCAGTCCTTGATAAATTTGGTGTTGGAACAATTTCGCCAAAATAAAGATTTAAATGAACTAACTGAAATCACCAAATAAACTAATAATTAATAGTAAGTTATTTAGAAGAAAACTGAAATCTATATTAATTAGATATCCACCAATGAATGGAAAGCTGCTGGAGTAAAACAACTGTTTATAAACTCTCTTACATATATAAGATAAATGCTGTAAAAATTTGTATTGATATTTTAATGTTATTATCCTTCAATAACTAAAGAACTCGATACTTTCTCATTCTATGTTGAAATCACAAACACCCATCAAAATGCCGGAAAAATCAAAATTCCTACTATTTAAAATTGTAATATGGTCAGAATTCAAAAAATCAATATCTAATTTCTATCTTGATCAAATGCGGTTAATAGTTAAATATTAGAAATCACTAATTAATAGTTTTAATCATTAAATCATATAAATTATATTGAAAATCAATTGCAGGCAGAAAACCTTTTCTTAGTATAATTCATAATTGGCTGCCTTTGATAGCTAGCTGGTTGGCTGGAAATATTGATTATATTTAATTTCAGGTAATTCGTTTAAATATAACTTCACGTATATATTTCCGTCAAATTGTCAGACATTAAATCTGTGCCATTTTAATTGTCTTACATGCTTTTCGTTCCTTATGTACATGAATCTTTCTGATAAAAACCATTTCCATGATATCATAGCGCTACTAAAAATATAAAATTTTTGTTCATCTAAATTTCGTGGTATTTTAACTTCATTTTTTTTATTCGCCTTATAAACTACACAGATATTAAGCAGATCCTTTCTTCTTTAACTTTCAACAATTAGCAAAAAAAATGTGATTAAATATTTGATGGAGGAAATGAAGACAGTTTGAATCGCAAGCAAAAATGCAATCTTTGTTACAAATTGGGCAAAAAAAAAAAGTTTTAATTGCTAAAAGTTGGAAAAAATTTGCGTATATTAAATTAGTATAACTGTAAAAATATATATAATTTTAAATTTTAAAATGACGTAAAAATAAATTTTATGTTATAAAATGTTTGTAAGTTACGATGGAAAAACGTCAAAATTGCTCTTAATTTATAATTAGAATTATAATTAAAATTTCAAAAACTCGCTGCTAGGTATATATTCTCACCCATCAAGATATATATATATTCCATATTTGGTAGCTGTTGATCAGTTGGTCTGGTCTGTTGAACACGACTCTCACACACACCCTGGTTTTTCTGGTCCTTTAAATTTCTTTTTAACATAAATATAAAATATACTGTAGCACGAAGTTAAGAAAAAAGTGAAGAAAATGATTTTCATTTCTAATGTGGTTTCTAACTTAAATCAATCCGTCCGTACTTAGTTTCCGGAGTGATCGCAACTACGCAATTACTTGAGGCCCTTAATTCTCTCTGGAGACACTCTAAAATTCTTTAAATCATATTCGATAAAACAAAAATATGTTTTAATTTTTTTTTCAATTTTTGAAAGCGTTAGATATTTGTTTTCTCACTATTATTGTGTTCTATTGTTATTGTGCGAGCAGTCTTTAATTATTTAATTAAAAACTACTCACTTGTTTTTTAAAAAATAATTTTAAATTATTAAAATGTTTATTATATTTATCAATATTACTCATATATTAAAAACAAAAGTGTAAAAATAATAATACCAAATCAAAATTAATCATAATTATTACTCTTTAAATAAAATGTAATTATAATTATCAATATAATCATATTAAATACCAATATAATTACTGATAATGATAATAAATTATCAATATTAAAATTACTTGCTCTTTATTTTATGCATCGTTTATTAAATCTATTAAAAATAAATCTTAATTTCCATTCTTAGTTTTAAAAAAATTGTCGTTTTCTTATTGGCAAAATTTTTTTAGATTAATTGAATTTTTATTGCTGCATTGCTGGCTTCAAACTAGACAAATTATAATGTAGTAATAATTTGATCTATTTATACAAGATCATACTGCGATTACATGCGTCTTTTTTTTTTTTTTTGACTGCCCATAGAATTTGCTTACACCACTATGTATGTAGATAAAGGGTGCGGTACGGTTACGGTCAGTGAAATAAGAAAATGTTTCCAACATCTAATAGCATCTATTTCGATCAAGAATGCAAATCATGTATGAGGAAGAAAAAAAATCCTTCCTAGCAACAATTCTGTTACATTCAAGGTTATCTTAACAATACTTGGGGCGCAGTCTTCAAAATTAATCGAAGATGCTAAGAAGAGCCATACGCGAAACAGAATTTAAAATTAAAATTAGTAATTGGCTCGGGTGGTCCAGCCTTTCCCGCTTACATTAAAAAAAATCCAGCCTACTCCCACCAGATCACAGAATGACAGACAGCCAGACTTGACCACCATGTCCAATAAAGAAGAGGCGGTGAACTAAAACCATTAATTAAAGTATCTCTTAATCGAAATCAGGGCAGATTCCAAAATCGTATTGGGATCTGGGACACGCATTTACCTCGGAATCTGCATAATTGAATACGTGACAATGGGCTGAACAATGGGTGGGCTACCGGTAATTTTTTTACTCTTTGTTCTTTCGGCTTTTGTAGGCAGGGTAAGGGTATTTTGTTCCGCGAGAGATTGTATTCAATATTTTACACGCCCCTGCCACAAAGGGATGTGCATCGTCCCACACGTTATGCAGACAACAACGGTGAGAATTATAATTTATTTAAAGAACGTAATTGAAATTTTGTAATTTGATTACATACTGAAAGGATGATTAATTATTGCATTAGACTCGTGCACCTTTAAATCATAATGTGTGTGTTTTTTAATTTCAGATTTGACTAAATTTTTATGTAGTAAAATTTTTCTGTTCATTTATTTCTTTGATTTGCTATTATACATATTCATGGGTACTTTACTTACAACGGTTAGTTAAAAACAGAATCCTTCATTTGGCCTTCATTCGTCAGATCGCCTTCAGAGATTCTTGCTTTCCTTCTTGAAATAATTGGCAATAGATTAAAGCCTTTTGATTATTTTCATAGACCATCTATGAATAGGGACGAATGAAGTTTCTTTTTGAAGCAACCATCGCCAAATCACAATTTCGATTTATCTGATCACCAAACACTAAATCACGAGATTTTCTTTTTTCTTTGGATATTTTAAGTTTTCATTACATATTGATATAATTGAATACGATGTTATTTAACACAGTGAGCGATTTTTTTTTCAGAATTGTGAATGATTGTCTAAAAAGTTGCGTGACTAATGCGAGCACTTTTTTACTTTCTAGTATACGAAGTATGAAAAGAGAAAGTATCGTAGCTGTCAAAAGTTTGAAACAGAGTATTTGATAAATCTATATGTTTCAGACCACATTGAATTCGAAAAATAATTTTTTGGAATTATATATGTCTCTCTGTTTCTGAAACAGATAACTCTAAAGCACTTTTAGTTAGACAGATTTATTCGGTATATGGTTTCTATTCCGAATTTGTACAATACTATCAAATTTTGTACGAAATCCACTAAGAGAAAGCCTGTCTGTCTAGCTGATTGAATATGAGTTAAAACAATGACAACAGAATGAAGAAACGAGACAGATAACATTTGGCACACATCTGAAAAGTAAATATGTAGCACACATCTGAAAAGTAAATTTTGAGCCAAATCAATCAGTGGTTGACCATCTGCTGGTCTACACTTGAGCAAGCATGTAAATGCTATAACGCAAAAACGTAATGCCTTGAATAAATATATGAAATTTGATGTGTGAATTTGTGACTACACATAATTATGTATGAAATTTTAGTTTTAATCGGTTTGAAAAGAAGACGCATCTCATCCTCCAAAAAATCGCCAAAGATGGCATGCTCATAAGTTTTTTCATAACTATTGTTCGCCTGTGGCATGTAGTTAATAATACAAAAGTACGTTTATTAAAGAGTATGATATTTTATGTATTTCGGTTCTAGTTTCATGACGATTTTAAAATACGATCATTGCTATGAGAATGATTTGAAAGAAGTGTGGGGAGTGTTTTATGCAACATTATTGGAACAAAATAATGTATGTGAGAATATTATGTGACTCCCTGCTTGACAATGGATTGTTCATCTTCTATCACGTTACACAGAACAGTGATGGAAACTTTAGGCATTTATATATTTAAAATAAATAGGATCAAAATAAAAAAAAATAAAAAATCCCTTAGCAGCTCAAAGGCCGGTCATTTTTGTTTAATTTTAGCTTCCAACCTTCTAAATATTCCCTCTCCCTCCTCCTCCTCTTCCACCTCCATTTTAAGGATGAATCTTTAAAAACATTACATATTCTCCGAGGGTGGAAAACTATGACAGAGTTCCCCAGCCTTAAGCAATTCCACCAATTTCTATTTCATTTGAAAGCAAGTTGTGTTAGATATTTCATTAATATTCAACTATTTTTCCTCTCTGTCTTTCAGTTTTGAGTAATTTCGCAAAATAAAATTTTGACGCAGACCCCCCAACTTCAACGACTGAACCGATTTCACCAAGAATTTCGCCACTTAGCGTGCTTAGCCACGACCCCCGATAGAGATGTCTATCGGGGGTCGTGGCTTAGCTAATCCATCGGAATACTCTATCGGAATTGTGCAAGTATAGTTTAAAATAAAACTATTATTTGGTGTGATAAAATTTAATTGGTCAAAGCTGATTGGAATTACATGAATGAGTGCTTTTTATGTAGTGAATGAATAGTTGGTCTAATCTAAACAGCTAATTTAATTACAAAAATTAAAAATTAGAAAGTAGTTTTAATTAATAAAGTTTCTAAGAAGAACAATGAGGCTTTGTTAAACAGAAACACGACTGCATTTAATTAAAATTAGACTCAAGGTAATTTGTATCTATTCTCATTGAACTATTATGCACTTATAAACAAATAACACAATTAAAAAAATATATACAATATTTTACTAGAACAATATACATATATATATAAAAGCATTTTTGTGTTATTTTAAAATTGAAAGCTTTAATCATAGAAGTTTGATTTCCATGCCAATTTTTGCCTTAGTTTTCCAAATTTTTTTCTAATTATTTTCCTTTAATTATAACCACGATAACTTGCATTCGAATAATTATATTCTTCTCTGAGGGATTTGGTCTACAATCTGATACATGTATAAAATTTTGATGTCATTATTAAAAAACAATTTTTTTCCAACTTTCTTTTTCTATTTGGGAGTTATGTATTCACATATATAACAGCAGTCAGCCCTCACCCCTAAAAAATCCCCGAAAAAGAAGAAACTGAAGTCTCAATCATCAAAATGCATTTAAATTCGATGGCAAATTTTCTTTACAAAGAAATTAAAAATAAAAGTCTAAGTTTTACCCGAAGTTAAATATTAGTATTATTAACGCTACTAATACAAGTTAAATAAATTCCATTTTTAATAATAATTTGTAAAGTAAGATTTACTGTACCTTTATTCCGCAAGTCTTTAAAAAAATAGTTGCAATGAGTATTCTCTTTATCGCTCTGTATTATACTTCACCTATTTATGTGAAATCTATCAGAATTTTTACAGGAAATTTACTTGGAAGTGTACCGGAAAAAGACAAGAAAACATCTGCTTCCTTTGATAACATTACCTGTACAATCAGATGTGCAAACAGGAAAATTTTTAATAAAACACTGTATCTCTTCCTTCTAATTATAATTAATGCATTGTAAAAA
Organism: Argiope aurantia; assembly: GCA_026543865.1. Lineage (NCBI taxonomy): Eukaryota > Metazoa > Arthropoda > Arachnida > Araneae > Araneidae > Argiope > Argiope aurantia. The sequence goes on along the minus strand of JAPMOR010112712.1, from coordinate 1,545,789 downwards.
ATTCTGTTTAATAAGAAATATATAATTTCATATATTTTTTTTATATCTTATGTGTAAATTATGGGTACAACTTGATTTCCACGGCGACCGCTATAAATCGTCAAATCTTGTAAAAAAAGCAGCCGAAAATAGCCAAACTAAGAGCAACCATACATACTTTCGCTTTGAGTTTCTCTATGACTTCACAAACTAAATGCGAGTAATTCTAGTTTGGCGTTATTCTTGGCGTCATTTTAATAGTGGTCGCCATGGAAATCAAGATATACCAAGATATGTAGTTTTTTTTTTAAAAATTCAATCTAGTTATAATCAATTCAAAAACATCTATAGTAATATTACATGACATATTGCAGCATTTTATGGTTGTAAGTAGATGTCGATATATTGATTTAATCTATTTATTAAATTTTAATTAACCGCCTTTTTTTATTAAAGTCATTAAAATATGATAATTTATTCGAGATTTTTACCTCCCTCAAAAAGTTATTATCTAAGGACAAAATTAATATCTGATTTTTACCTCAAAACTTTACATCTTTATCGAATTTTGGATCCAAAAAGTGAAAAAGGACAAAACGACAGTACATGTTTGATTATCTTCTCTATATGACGAAGTTAAACTGAAAATGTGCCGTATATTGTAACTGTTTGAGAAAACCTAGTGGAATAAAACATTCCGGCATACTGCAAAAAAAAAAAAAAATGCCGTTTTTAATGATAAAGCACAGAAAATGAATGCAAGGAACGATTTCTTCTGTGCCATTATTGGATAGGACAAATGTGATCACTTTTGGCGATATTTTGTTTGGCAATGAAAACAATTTCACCATGACCATATAAAATATATATGGAATGATATCTCTTAATATAATTTAAATCCTAATTAATTCCCTAATTTTTATCTGAATTTATCCCATATTAACGTCATTTTAAAATGTTATTTCCTGATCCAGTTCCACCTTTTTATTTAATGAATTCTGCACGTGCTCGGTAAAACTGTTGGTCTCAGCATTTTCCCACGCTTCGAGAGAAAGGATAAAATCCTCTTTTAAAGATACAAAAAAAAAAAAAAATCCACTTGTCAAACACTCGACACTTGTCAAACAAATCCTATCAAAATCTCATATTAAAATCACTTAAGGGAAAAATTTCTCTCTCATTAACATTTGTGTTGCGATGTAAACGGACTTCAGTTTTATCAGCATTTTTGCATATAATATGCCTCCCGTGATAAAATAAATCGAAGTTATAAAATTTTAAAATGTTTCTTTTATACGGCCACGCATCGGATAAAATATGTTTCATATATAAATCTAATATATAAAAATAATTTTTTTGTTTCTGTGTATTTTATGCGTTGCCGTATCTTTAACCGATTGCGATAAAACTTAGCCAACTTATTGCTTGCACTTGCGCGAAGGTTATAGGCATAATCCACTTATTAGCATTTATTTTTAACAGAATAAAATTATTTCTTGCTAATTGCTTCGTCAAAAAATCTGCCTCCCAAACGTTCATCACTTGTTATATTTACCAGCACAATACGTATAAATAAGGATGCTCACAAGTTGGATAGCCAAAAAAATTTGTTTTTACTGCAGGTGGAAAAACAAGAAATATATTATCTACTTTAAAGCACTTGGATAATAAGTCAAAAAATAGAATAAATATTATTTGTACTGCTCGTTTATATATCATTCAATTTCAATGAATGTATTCATTGTCGTCAAAAAATAAATATAATTCTATCTTTCATTCCTTATTAAACAAGGTAGCCATTTCAAATTTCACACGATATTTCTAAAATTATTTCTTCTGCGGCAGCAACGCTCCGGGTATTAACTAGTATTCTTGCTGGTATGGTGTGGCGTGGAGAGGGAGGTACCAGCTCAGGTGTCGTCCTCGTCATCTGACCGCGGTTCAAAATTACGAGGTCCGTCCCAAAATAGCCCTAGTGTTGCTTTACAATGGGACGTTAATATAACTAAATTAAACTAAACCACCTAGCATATACATAAAAAAATTGCCACATGGGGGGGAGGGAATTGAATTGCACCTGTATTTATTCTATTCATGAAATCTTAATTTCGCAATCCTTATTTACTCACACCTGCTTCGAATATAAAACGCTTCTTTCCGAAACGACTCATTAAATAGAAGAACTGATTTAATCTATACTTTCAACTCTAAATCTAGATTAAGTTTATTTATAAATACCGGCAGCCGCTGAAACGAGAAACTCTTCAGACGCGAACTTACTCTACGAACTTCAAAACCTGATAAATAAGAACACCACCCAGGATGACAGCTCCCAGTTTACCATTTAATCCGATTGAGTGGACAGCATACCATTTGTTGATGAAGGCGTATGGTATATTCCTCTTTGGGAAAATCCGCCACTACAAACGTTGCCGCCGTTATCGAAAGAGGTTTGTCTTCCAAGAGTTCTTACCCACGCAAAGTTATCGAGAAAATTGTGTCTTCGCATCAACGCCGACGCTGGATGGTAAGAAAGAAAGAAATAAAGCGACGTTTTATTCCACTACTTATCAGCAACAGCAGGGCAAAAAGAAAAGCGGATAGGAAATTCGTGTAAGGTTGTATCCGTGAGAGAATATCTGTCATTTTAATTACGGCGGAGGACGCTTTTAAAGACCATAAATTTTTGCTTTTATCGATATGTATGTTGGTGGCAGGTTTGATAACTGAGTTATTTATTGATGGTAAACGCAGGTAAGTGTTTGGAAACAAAACAAAATATTATGGCTTAAAAGTCAGATACGTTATAAATCTTTACTTAATTGACGTATGCATTTGTATGTCGATGGACAGATTTCTGTATGTAAAGTCATCATCGAACTTCACAGCTGTGATTGAAATTCTGTATTCAGGCATCTTAGAAAGGAGAATTCATATGGGAAACTTTCATTTTACTTTCTATTTTGCAACATATTATATACGTAATGATATCTCTTAATATAATTTAAATACTAATTTATTTCCTAATTTATATCTTAACTTAGTCCATATTAACTTCGTTCTAAAATGGTCTCTTATTTCCTGATCCCATTCCACCTTTATATTTAATTAATTATACACGCTCTCTATAAAACTGTTCACTTCAGCATTTTCTCACGCTCAGAGTGAAGGGATAAAAATCCCTAATACAACATTCATTTAAAGATACCTAAATTTCCCTTTCCTAAGATTACATGTGGCAAAGAAATCCCTATCAAAATCTTATAGTAAAACCAGTGAAGGGAAAATTTTTGGTCTCTTTGGCTCTTCTGATCTTGGTGTAAACGGATGTTGATTTTATTCTTCGCTTCTTGTACATAAAATGCCTCCTGTAATGAAATAAATCAAACTTTTAAAATTTTAAATGTTTCTTCAATTTGCCCCCCCCCCACACACACACACAATTCTATGAATGCACTAGAATTTAAATATTGTTCTTAATTTCAATATTTTTCATGCACATAGTCTCCGTAAATTAAATGAAAACAAAAATTGGACATACGATACATAAAATAGTTGCAAAAAAATGGACTTCTAGTGGACATAGACGCAATGAAGCCTAGAAATGAAATTTTATATGCAATTCGACACCAAAACTTTGTCTTTATTTTGGACGCAGTTGTTGAAAAAATTCCAAAATAACTTTCGATTATTGTCACTACATACGAAGCCAAACAGAAAAAGTGTCATATTATTTCAACTAATAAGAATGCTGAAGGGAGTACATTCTAAATCATTTCCCCTTTACCTGCCTCCGCCCGTCCTCTATCTACTAATCATAGTTGACCAATATCAAACTACAAAGCATTTGAACTGAAAGTTATGTACAGTAGATGCTGTTTAATAGGATTATTTCGGGACTTAAGTAATTTGATAATATTAACCAACTGATAAAAATAATCGAATTCGGAAAAATCAAAGAAAAAAAAATATTATCGGGAAAAAAAAAAAAAAAAAAAAAACGCATTCATCCGTGAAATTTTTTTCAAAAATAATATTTTGTAATTGTTGCTTAATGACAATCTCTCCTTAACGATTCATATATATATTTTTCGTACTTGAATTGTTATTTATTAAAACATTTGTTAAACATGATTCTACATGTCGAGTTTCAAAATATCAAGTAACTGACTCATTCTGGCGTTCGTTAGAGAGTTTTCTTGAACACATCGTCAATGATTATTATTTGATCTTCCACACAGAAATCGATTTTTCAAAATATCACATAAATGAGGCTATAAAATTTTCAACTACGTCGCAATGTTACATTCACTCATTTTAAGTGAACCGTTATGCCAATTAAGAACATTTTTGTCTTTAAAACTCAAATCAGCGTTTTTTTTAAAACCCATCTTGTTATCGTAATTCGATAGAGGATAACAATGATTGTTATAAAGATTTGAAACAAATCTTGTAGTTTAGTTGTTCGTTAAAGCAATCTAGACTGCTCAGAACCAGACAAAAGAATGTGAACTCCATCACAAAGATGCTTTTTTTCAAGGGGAGCAAGAAATTTCACAAATATCTATCTTTGACGTTGACTGAAGATGAAGGATCGGTTATTTATCTACTTTAAAACTGGTAACATCAGACAATGTACCGATTACGCTTAAACAAATATTTTTGTGTACATTTGAATATGTCGGTTCGGTATCAGAGGTAAATCTGAGGTTTATTGATAATATAAACTGAAAGTTAACATCAACCAATCATATTAAGCTGCTTCCATTGTTATATTAGGTCTTTTAGAAATGGCTGAAATTCATATTGTGCTATTTAAGGTACATAAGAAACTTGTTATTGATGTCAAGAGCAAGTTTCATATCCATTATGGTTACTTATTATTGATGTCAATAACAAGTAACTCTATCCATAATACCTACAGTGACTGATGTCAAATCTCCCATACCCAAATTTAGTTCTATTCGAAAATGTTTTAGAATTATGAATTTAAAAAGGATACAAAGTATTTACACACCAAGTATGAAAACGTTTTGCAGTTTGCTTTGCCTTTTTTATCTTGTCGATTGCTTTTTTTTGTCATATAATGCAGAGAAAATAAAGATTTTTTAATATCTTGATTATTTCCCCCCCCCCCTCTTTCAAAACACCCGAGGGGCCTCAAAAAGAGGATGAGATGCTTCCGGTATGGTGGTTGGATCTCGCCACCCTGGAGGGTACACAAAAAGGTGGGGGATCTGGCTCCTCCCATCGATGACGGAACATACTTCCTTCGGGATGGGTTGTACCGTGGCCGGTTATGGTCCTTAGGACTCAACCACAGTTCCCGTCAGTGTTACTGTTGCGGCGGTCCAACCGTCAGTATTCTTTATTCGTGTGCCTTCGGGCGGGTCGGAGAGTCAGTGAGATGACTCCCCCCTCCCCTCTTTTAACAGATGGACAATGAAAAGAAGAAGAAATAGAATCTTAGTAAGTAAAGTGAGAGGAGAAAATCTATCAAAGCTATACAGGTGAACTCTAGATAATAAATTTAGGTTAATGAAGACAAAAATTAAGTTTTTATATAAAAATATGAAGAAATTGATCTTACTGAATTTGAAAACACTCCGTAACAACGGCAGGTTTTCTTTCCCCCAAAAAAACAATATCGGCTATGAACTTTCCCAACATATAAAAAGAACAAGGTCTATTACTGTCTGTCGATCACAAGAATAGCTCCCGCCAAGAAGTCTATCTAGTGGCGGTCGCTGTAGTAACAGGACTAGTTCATTTCTAATGGGGATTAAGCGTGTAGGGAATTGGCGGAATTAAAGGTTACATCACGCCATTCTTCTTCTCGGATTTAAAAGAGTTGCACGCGTTATCTTATCCTTGTGTTTATTTTGCTTTTAAAATTATTTGTTATTTACCTTTTTAATTGATTTTGCTAAACTTACAAGATGGCCTTTAAGTTAAGGAAGGGTGAAATTTTGAAATTGCAGGCACGTAAAATTGTATATAATGTTGCGGAATTTTGTTCCAATGAAGCTTCATCGAAATCTGCGTTAATTCCACTCCCACAAGCTCTGAAAAGGGCTTCTCAAGCAACTGGAATTTCTGAAGCTACAATAAAAAAAATAAATAAGAAAGGAAGTTTCATCATCGGGCTCATCGACAGTTTTAAAATCACCCGGTAAACACCGTAAAAGACCTAGTGAGCGAAACTGTGAAATAGACGACTTTGACAAGTGTGTTATACGGCAAACAATTCAAGACTTTTACATAAAAGAAAGGAAAGTATCATCCCTCAGAAAATTACTACCCGTGTTGAAAGAAAAAAATTGGATTTTCGTGGCAAAAAGACACATTATGCAAAGTCTTACATTCAATGAATTTCCGACGGAAGAAGTGCGTGAATAATAAAAAAGTACTCATGGAAAGACCAGATATTGCTTTTTGGAGACACAGATATTTGAGAGAAATGAGATGTCACAGGAAAGCTGGACGACCGATTGTCTATATTGATGAAACTTAGGTAGACAGCAATTTGACATTTAAGAAATGTTGGCAAGATGACACAGTTTTGGGAGCTACAGCAAATGTTAATTCGAAAAATAGACTTATAGTTGTTCATGCTGGATCATCAATGGGTTTCCTTACGGGTGCTTTACTAGTATGTAAAGCATCAACAAAAAGTGGCGACTATCACGGACAAATGAACTATGAAAACTTTAAAAAATGGGTGTTGGAAAAGCTTCTTCCAAATTTGCAACCAAACAGTGTCGTATGCATGGATAATGCACCGTATCATACGGCTGTCGAAAACCACACTCCAACGAAGTATTCTACAAAAAAAGTTATGATAGACTGGTTGAAAAACAACGGAATACCCTGCGATCAAAAAATGCGAAAAGCGGAACTGTTCTCTCTTATAGACAATAATCTTCCATAAAGAAAATTTAATAGAGAAAGAAGGACATGAAGTTATCCGACTACCCCCTTATCATTGCGATTTGAACGCAATCGAATTTGTGTGGTCCTCTGTAAAAAGAATAATAAAGGAACGAAATCTTACTGGCGATTTAAGTATGGACAATCTGAAATCTCTTCTTCAAACAGCTATCACTGAAGTTACTTCGGCTGAATGGGCAGCGCATTGTAAACACGTAGAAAAGCTTGAAAATAATTATTGGTAGAAAGATGGACTGTTAGAAGATTTAGTGAACGAACTGTCATTTCAAATTGATACCAATGATGATTCTGATTCAGAAGAAACCGAAACTTGTGAGAGTGATTTAGAGGATTTTGAAATGCTTGAATGAACATTATTTTCGAAATTTAGACGGTATTTTATTTTATTTTACTTTGAAAACTGTTTTGCCTTAGAAATTGTTGGAAAATACATGCTGAAAGTTTAATAATCAACGAAGTTCTGTCATTGTATTAATAATCTAAAGTCTTTGATAATTATTAATAGTTATGAAAATATTAAACAATTATTAAAAAGTTAAATAATTACTTTTTTATTGTAAAATTTTTTATCTTTATTGCATATTTATTAATATTTCATTTTTATGTCTAAAAGTTTAAATATTATTATATAATTAATATATTAAACAATTCTTTTTCACTCTTTATAAATCAATTTAAAAAAAATCGCCAATACGCCATCAAGGCGATCAGTAAGCCAACATGGATGCCTTTCTTTTTAAATCCCCTATTCAAAATAGAGCAGGTCTTGTTTCCACAGCAACAGACTATCGTAGACATATTGGCGGGAGCTATTCTTGAGGTAGACAAACAGTACACAACTTCGTCGAAAAGGCTCTAAACATCACACCTGGATGGCAGCCATATGCATACATTCGAGTAAAGTTTGTTTGCTTTGTAATTGGCAATATGTGTCAGTCCAGCCGAACTGGCAAGAAAATTATCTTTTATTTTCTTCTTTCTTTTAAGTTTTAACTTTTTCTTTCATTTTAGTATTGAAGATTGGTGTCAGATCTCCCAAATTTGAATGTTCCCAGATTTAACTGTATTCAAGCAATGCTTTTAACGACTTCTATATAAAAGTGACAGAACCATATTTATACACCAAATTATGTTTTATGACAAATGTCACAATCAATGATTTGCCAATCATATTATTTTCGATGCACTTTTTTTTTCTCCCCCAAGTGACACACGACGAAAATAATTAGCGGAAAACAACATGTTGGATAGATGCATGTTGGTAGAAAATCCTCATCGGCATATTTTCCCATGAGAAATTACCATCATAAACCTTCCCAGAATATACGAAAGAAGAAAATGAAGCACTAATTGCGCAGTCTGATCAGATTTCACCTGGATGGCAGCTAGCCTTGCAGCATATTCCCAAGGAATGTCTTGTTCGTTAGCACTGTCGTGGGCAGTGTGTCAGTCCAGGCTAAATTTGCATGAACATAATTATTCCTTTTATGTTTCTTAATTTTCTTATATTCCTTATTAAAAGTCGATATTAGATTTTCCAAATTCAAACCAGATTTCGTTGTATTCATTAATGCTTTAACTACAAATATTTACAAATTGCTAAAACATTTTATTATTCATTCATAAGTGTTATTATGGCAACTGACACAATCAGTGATTTGCTTTTTATCTTGTTTTCGACACATTTTTTTCTTTTTATCCCCTCTCAACGGAGAACGAAACAATTAACAAAACAAAACAAAAAGCTGTTAGCAACCTTGGGAGGTAGCCCTCAACGACAGATTTTCCCACAAGAAATTACCAACTCTAAACGTTCCCACCAGACAGAAGAAAAAGAAAGACCCATTGCACAACCTAAACAGATCACACCTGGATGGCAGCCATGAACATTCCCAAGAAATGTCCTGTTCGTTAGCACTGTCGTGGGTAGCGTGTGACAGTCCAAACGAACCTGACGAAACGTTCGTTAGAAAACGTTAAAGGTGTGGAATGAAATAAAATTTTTCAGCCTCCAACGGACGATAATTGATTCCGCATCATTCCATGGCGATTGCGCTTGAAAGAGGTTAATGCCCGTCTCTCGCAGGCACGTCCGTCTAGAAAAGGATGATCCATCACTTGTTGAGCATCCCACACCATCCGGATATCAAGAATCGTCTGACGAATTAGTAAGGGGATATTTATCAGAGGTAAATGCTGGCTTGCCTCGTTGTTTGCATAGATTAAGTTTGTAATAGAGTCGGCTTCTTACACGGTAGCGGGTTGTCGCTGTTTTACCAGTAGCTAGGGACGTTTAGTGTTTTTAGAAATCATGGCCTTGCTTGGTAACTTTTTAAAAGATATGACTTGCGGTATGAAAAGATTTATTAGGGAAGAAAATATGTTTTGACAGATTATAGATTCATTTGTAACTGAATGTTGTCAAGGAGTATTACTTGCAGAGATGTGTTAAAGTTTTTTTAAGAGCTAATCCCGATTCTATTGGCGATTATATTAAGTTTAATTTCTAGCCCATGTGCCAAGGTTTCATGTTAAAAAGGTAGTGTGGCATCCTCTGTTGCTCAAAGCGCCATTAAAGCATCCAAGATATAAGTTGAACTGAACTCCAATGCATAAAGTGAGATTGATTTCCCTAATGTACTTTCAAGGGAAACTGATCCTCATTTTTATGTTATTAATTCCATGAGAATGAACCGAGTTGATAATGTTCGAAATCAAACAAAAGAGTCACCTATGCAAGAAAAAATAAAAATTAACGTGCGAAAATAATCTTAAATAATTCACAATGAACTATCTTAATGATTATGGAAGAAGTTTTAAGTCTTTTTTAGACACTGACGATAGCATTCCTTCTTTGATGTAGAATCTTGATAATGATTATAATGCGGGATAGTAATTTTTTTATTAATAAAATTTTGAACTAGATAGATAGATTCCGAATATTGAGTTTTCAAATGTTATGTATTGATTGACGGAAAAAAACCTGTCACTCAAGTCGCAGATCGATCTATTTATTCATTGTTGAAACATACATTGGTCTACCAGTTTCTGCATAAGCCAGAGGGGAGAACCCATGGTCTTCTTCTTCTTCTTCATGTTGTTCTACCATGACATGATAAATCTCATTGAAGGTCAAATTTTAGAGATTGCACATTGTGGAAGTTCAGAAAGTGAAGTATAGTAGTTGTCTTGATTTTCTCCAGTTTACTCATGAGAGGGGGAAAAAAATCCAAATTGAAAGATTTATAATTCATATTTGTTTAATTTTATCTCAATTATTTATGGCTTCATCAATATGACTGTAATATAAAAAGTTATAATAACTTTAACTAATAGAAAAGATGAATTTGTGTGTGTATGTTGGCTTTCGGCAAATCAGACTGTTTTCTTAGAACTACCAAACTTAACTCGTATTAAACTTGGAAGGGTGGGAATGTGCAACTCGGAATGATTCTTTTGAATTTTTATTAGCATTTTAATTAATTAAAATTATAATAATATTAAAAATTAAAAGAATTTTTGACATTTTATCTTGAAAACTTCTAAAAATATCACAGCACAAAACTGATTTGTACGTCATTTTAAAATTAAAACAAAATTATGCTTTCAGTGATACTATTTAATATTCGAGTAAATTTTTCTGAGCTTTGGTTATTTTTGAAAAAAATATTTTTTGCCTAAATTCCAGCCATGGATTGCATTGTTGCCCTGAGATTTAAAGCCTTTTTATTGTTTCATCAAATATTTAATCACTTGATTTTCTTGATTTCCATTGTTGAAAGCTGAAGAAAAGGGATTCTGTTTAATATTTGTGCAGTTTACAAAACGAATAAAAATGTGACGTTACAATACCGCGAAATTTAGAAGATAGATGAGAAGAACATTTACGTTTTCAATAGCGCCGTGATGTCATGGGATTGTTTTCATTTAGAAATGTTCATACATACAGATCATATGTTATACAGTTAAATAACAAGGCTCTATTATCAGACAATTTGACAGAGTCTTTGGCATGAAATTACATCTAAACGTTATATTATACAAGTTCATTACAACTGAATTTAAATAAAAACGGTATCACCAGCGAGCTAGCTGGTCGCTAAAGACGGAAAGTGATTAAATAATTGAAAACTGCATTCAATTTTCTGTTGTGTTTAGTACGAAATAAATTTAACCAAATGACACGTCTATGAAAATATTATATACTAAAAGCAAATTCTGATTTCTGTTCTTCTAAACTATTTCTTTTATGCATTATATTATATTTGGTGAAGACGTGGAAGTTTGGGCATAATGAATTTCGCCTTAGGAATTTATCTCGTTATTACACTGTCAGATCAGCTCCCTTAATATAAACATGGAAATCACTAACTATAATAATCGCTCAGTATTCCGTATCTTGTTCGATTTGAGCAGATATCTCACCTTTAAATCTCATAAATCTCTATTTAATATTTCAAGTATATTAATTCTTGGAATAAAAATATTCCCCTATTTCACTTTCTCACATACAAAGAGAAAGCACTGCAATCATAAAATAATTTGACCTCGAGGGGGTTTGACGAACCTTTTCATTTCAGATCTACATATGTTCGAAACGAAAAACAATTTTTTTTAAAATTATATTGCTGATGATTGAAAATGGTAACTTAAAGACGTGAAGGCCCAGAAAGGTGAAATTTGTACATAGTTTTAATACCAGATTTATTGGCGACAAATTTTGGATCAAATTCGCCAAAGTGTAGATTGTAGGACAATCTTTCATCATAAGGGATCACAAAAAAACACTAAAAAACGCAAACTTAGCTGAAAATTCGGTACAAATTCTTGTCATCAAAATTGAGGATCTATATAAAATTTTGAACTAAGCTGGGAAAGGACAGAGATATAAAATAATACTCGCACCCTTTCACGTTTTATGAAATATAAAATACTCCATATTGTGAAAGTGCAGGAAAAAGTGCAGGAAACAACACTTCCGTCAATAAAGTATCAAGATGTCTTCCAAATTAATAATTATGTATTTAAAAGCGAATTAATTATAAATGATTTTCTGAATGCTGCGAAGAAATAACTACAATCGTTTGTTCACCTTTCAAAAAGAGGTAAGTGTTACGTCTGGCATCGCAGACAGCTTTTTTGCTTTATTGCGCAACAAGAATCTATGCCTTCGTGAAAAGCGTGGTTTTACTGACACTAAACTTGATGGATCAGCTCATTAAATGCGATTTTCTTGCGAATTGATAATAAATGCAGGCATCCATGATAACGGAAGTTGCAATTTAATCAGATATGCTTGTTCATTAGGACGTAAAATACAATATTGCAGTTACAGTGGCTTTCATCTTAATCACTAAATCCAGAACACCTTATTTAAACATTTTTTATTAATAATTTTATTTTATTTGACTTGTTTCATGCTTATAGAAAGAACATTTTATAATAGTTGCCTCAATTATTTTCCGATGAGTTAGAGGCTTCAAATTTTGCATGCTAGTGTTTTTTGGATGATTCTATATTATTTTAGCACTTCCAGAATTACATATTAACCATCAATTAAATTCCAGTTTGTTTCTCGTCAGTGATGCCACGTAGCAGTGAGTTTTAAAAAATTCATCTCAAAATACAAAAAAAAAAGGAAATAATTAAGATAAAAATTTTACTTTATAAAAGTTTTTTTAAAAGTTACTTTATAAAAGTGTTTTTTAAAACTGTTTTAAATAATTGCAATTTAATTTTTGATCCAGCATCACAACTTCATTAATAACTTGATAAATTCATAATTATCAAGTTAAATTAGTTCTATGTTAATCTGTTAACATAGAAATCCTATGTTATGTTAAATTTATGTAAATCTATTTTATATATTCATAAAAAAAATCTAAAAAGGGGCATTTTTTAAATTGAATTTATTAAATTATAAATTTTATTGACATAGTTGGTATCTTTGAGCAAAAGGTAAGCAGTTGAGTATCATAGACATCAATCGATGCATAATGTATTGCTACGAAAAAGCATTTATTACCTAGTACTCCCCAACCATGTTAATCTCATCATTGGAAAGATAAATTTCCAAGAGTTTTTAATTCATGTAGAGTGAATACCAAATTCATGACCCCGTATCTTGACGACAAACTCTATTAACGTTTGGTATCTTGGCGACTTCAGTGACAAAAATGAAGGCTCTTGCAAGTGCAAGAATTATGGCTCTGTCTCTTAAGAACAAAACTCTGGAGATCCTTCAAGATAATTTCATGTGATGTCATGTCTTGACAGAAAACCCTACAGAAATCCGAGAGCCTAAAGAAAAAGCATTTTTTCTTAGGAATTTTGAGGCTCTTTACCTGTGTATTTATTACTTTCTGATTACAACTTGTAAGTTTCTACAGATATCATTCTTTATTCACACCTAAACTACTGTTGTACTGTTGTATTTTTTTTTTTTTTGGAATAAGGTTTTATTTTCTATTTTCCAACGTGATGGATATTGTTCACCGTACATCAACTGGTTCACTACAATAATATTCTGAAAACATGAATCATGAGTAAACTGATTCTGAAAATTCGAAAAATCGGAAGAGAAAATGAAATATAAATTTTTTTATTACTTTTACTATTTACCCTTTATGTCAGTTCATCTGCAATTCCTTTATGAGGTTGCATTATTTTATGAATAATATATATTATGAAGAAATATTACCTCTGAACTTAATATGTAATTAGAAAGTTAAATCTTAGAATATTTTTATAAACGCTATTTACTGACCAGTTAAACCTGAACTATCTGCAATATTAAATTCAAAATCAGGATACTTTCCCCTGACAAAGAATTGGAATATCATTACTGCATCAGCTGATTCTGATTTTCAGCTCCTTTATTTATTTGTTAAGATTTAGTAAAAACAATTGATTTTTGCTAAATTTTATTTAAAACTTGATTTTAGCTTTTTGAAAAATACATCGACTTGATCTTTTATCGAATTGTAATGTATTTCTTATAATTTCAAGGTAATGCAGAAGATTTAATTCAAATTCGGAAAAATCCCGAATTTTTTTTAAAAGAGACAAGCAGTTAAAATTGGGAACCCTCCTGAGTATTTTGGAATGTCTGATCATTTTAATCATATCTTCAAATCGAAGTATGCAAAACGACTTTGGTGCTATGGAAAATTTTAAAGCATCCTCCTTTTTTAATTTTTTACTCTTTATCAGCATTAACTGTTGATAAAATTGAGTTGACGACGCATTTTATTAAAATATGCTGAACATAGCTCATCAATTATTTAAGTCTTGTTTTCGAATTTCGCGTGTTACTGCGTCTGTAATACAACTTCCTTCCAACTTCAGCAATATCCGGAAACGAAGAACCGTTGAGTTCAAATGCCTCGTTAACCCAACGCACTCCAATATCGTAATCAATTTCCTATTTTAACATCCAAAATTTTTTGGAAGAAAATGTAAATGATATTTTTTATTTTAACATGATAATGTTTTTAAGAAAGCATACTAACTATGAATTGCGTGATGGATGATTGCTTTTCCCCAACTTACAGAAGTCAACGTTTCGTTATTTTTAGAGCTACCAACTTGTCGCGTAATTATTTCTTGAGCAGTAAAGACACACTAAGAAATTTTAATTAGCTTTTTAACAAATTAAACATTCACAAAAATGTTAATATTTTTCCTTCAAAAACAAATAATGAAAGATTGGCACACAAAATCAATTTGTATACAGCTTGAAATTTTTTCGAATGACCTCTTTCGATGCAATCAGTTTTACTGACGAGCAATTTTTTCTTTACCTTCCGTAATTTTTTCAATATTAATTTAAACACAATTTGTCATAATATTTATTATTCTTAATGCTTATTGAAATCTATACCAATATCATTATTACATCAAATCTTTCAGTCGCGCAATTTCTTTTTTTTTTTTTTTGTATTTTCTTTACCATTATTAACTTTATAATAAAGAAAAAATTTCTTTGGATATTATTACTATAGCAGAATTTTTCATTTTCGTTTTTATTAACATGATAATTTTTAAAGATTCCACTCTTTCTATAAATTGCATGGTGTAAAAAAAATTGTTATTAAAAAGCAGTAACACAGAATACAACTTTTGATCAATCAAGGCAGATGATAGTAAGGTTAGAGAATTAAGCCTAAAACATATCAGATTACGATGTTTTGGACCAAATATTCAATTTTTCTCTCTTTCCTTTTTTAAATTATCCCAAATAATAAATATCATTAATATTTTTCCATAATACTTGCTAGAATTTCTCACAATTTTTCCCAATTGCCAATATCCTCTTTCCCAGCCGCCACCTCCAAAAATGATCAGAAAGCTAATAATAAGACAAAAATTTAATAAGTCAACATAAACAGGTTGGATTTCACCATTGCAAAGCTCTGCTAATTCGTTTGCATGTTTAAAAAAAACATGGATGCGTAAAATGCACGTATAAATCATGTTATGTCGATATTTAGAAAAACATGAGTATCTATTTCATGTTACATGAAGAAGACCTTGTCCATTGAGGTGAAAGAATAGATAGCTTCAAGTCGTGGGAAAAAAGGGGAATTTTTTTATAAAATTTAGTTATTTTTAAAATTTTATTGAAATATTTTAATAAAAACAATTACTACTTTCCAAAGGCCAAGTGAATTAAGGTATGACATGTTTGAGAAGCATCAATCGAAAAAAGTTATGGATTCTATCATCTGGCTGCGCTCTTAATTAGAATTATTTAAAAACCTTTTTAATTTTAATTCAACCGAAACAAATGTACGGATTAGTTTCTTCCTAAAATTCATGTACACGACTCCATTTATAGCTAGAACTTGCATGTTAAGAAGCCCCGCTCTATTTGAAAGCAATTTACAAAAATACTGATTTGAAGATGTATTATCACAAGATATATATAAATTAGATTGAGATATTTATCACAATAATGTGTAGTTTTTTCTATTACATAATAAGATGACACCTTCTATTACAAATCAGTAAGAATCCACTTGATATGTTCACTTGATATGGACACTTGATATATTCATGCATTAAAAAATTATTTTTTGTCTTTATTTTGTATTAAATTAACTTATTTTTAATAACAAGTTTTAAAATGGAATAATTTGATTCGCATTTTCATTTCTAGTTCATATATCTTTGAAATTATGGATACATTAGACTTCGGTTTCATGACTGGAGAGTTTCAAGCTCAAAATAAACTCAAGTCTACCATAGATACATTTGTGCACGAGTTTGTTGTATGCTAAAACCATAGAGCAACCAGAGTCCTTAAGCTACGTTCGCATAGAAACTTCAGAAATGATTATTATACCATTCAAGTATTGTCGTCGTCATCTGATCACGTATGCACATACCGTGAGATACCCCGACCTAACAAGAGGACCTGCGGGAAAGGACAAAGTATGTACGAAAACAGCTCTCGTGTTATTTCTTAAAGCGACTTTGATGTAATTAAATTAAATCACTGATCTTAGCTATTATATCCTTACAGCAATATCCTTTATATTTTTGAAAACAACTCCAACTTTTTTCAGAAACTTTAAATTGGCGTTCAACTAAGAAGAAAAAAAAGAAGAAAGAAAAGAAAAGAAAACCCTAGATGAACTAATAATTCATGAAAAAAACAGAACAGTTAAACCTTTAAGCTCGAAGAAACAATTCAGTAATTTTTGTTTACCTATACTAAGGAAGTCAGCTAGTATAAGCCCTGATTGTTAATGTTCCAATTACCCACGCTACATTATTTGCATAACACTTAAGAAAAGTCATTAGTCGCCGATGAACTGCTTCCTTATGACTGACTTCACATTACCATTTTACTATGCAATCATTTCCTTGCTGACCTCCACAAACAGAGAAGCACCTTCAACTCAATCTCCAGCGTAAACTTCTACATTAATTACCACATTTACCACATCACACTCAATTTCCCAGTTCCAGTGAAATTCCGCTGACACTGGTCAACACCTCTTCTCCGTAATCACAGCAACCATCTTGCCACAAAAGCAAACGGACACCAAACCGCCAATTCTGACGCCCCTGGTGCACGTGCCGCCATCTTGGCCTATCCAAGAGCCCTGACGCCCCACTACCACCTCCAAATTTAAGCGAACACTTCGTCCATCGTTTAATGATCGTGGAGGGACCTGGGTTGCAGTCGGGGAGTGAGTCAGGGGCAGTCATCGGCGGTTTTTTACTGGCATATGGTCAGTAGGATTGTTGGGGCGCACCTTCTCGCAGTCGCCCCCGTAGGTCAGATCGCGGGCGTCTTGAATGGCGTGGTCGAAAATACTTCGAGTGTTGTTGAGATTTTGATTTACAGGTGGTTGTTTTCTCCTCTCGTTCGGTGTAAATGAGATGGAAATGCGAGCAGGTTGTGTTGTTTACTAGCTTCTTTCTTTCGAGCATTTCTTTGCATTTTTTTTTCCATTTTTCTTATTTGTTTACTTTTTCGGTTGAATCTGGAGGCATATGGTTGTGGTTTTCCAAATGCTTCTTGGGTGTTGCCTCGTGTGTTTCTCTTCGGTATTTATGATTAGCATGGGCATTTCCTTGCTGCTAACGATCTTAGAATTGTTTGGTAATGTGGGAAGAGTACGTTTTTTTCTAGTTTTTGAATGTCAAAACGCAGCGTGAGATTGTTTCGGATTCACCTGAAGTCAAATGTCAAGTGAATCAAATAAAATATTCACGCCAAAATGTGTCTTTTTTCGTTGTTTATAACTGCATTTTTTTATATACACGAAATTTAGCAAAAAGAAGAGTATCCTCAAAAACTCGACCCTGAAATGTTAATGAATACAACCACTTAGATCTCCTTGAATGCGAAAAAACATCTCTGTCAAAAATGTAATACTTTATATGGACGAAATTTTGTTTGTGCTCGTTATACAAATAAAAGGAAGAATAAATTAAACGTTTAAGTAACAATTTAAATAGATTCATGAGCATTATTTTAGCTTGTAAGGAAAATGAATAGCTGTAATGCCACCAGACGACTCTGCATATCTCCTCTACGAACTGAAGCTTTGATAAGCAGAATATGACATGCTCAGATACGTGCTGAATACGAGTAATTGATGTTCGTCGTTCTAATCGATAAAATAGGTGCGATTTTTTTTTCAATTAATGCAGAGCAATTTAAGTGAATTAGATTGTTTATTATATTTCATGGAATATTCTTCTTATCGCAATTCAAATAATTAACACTTATAGCATATTTGTAACGCATTCTGCGATACATTACTCCAAGGAGTTTGCGAGTGTTTCAAGTGTAAAAAGGTAGAAATAAAAAAAAAATGGAATTTTTAAAAAATTGTTAGCTAAGAAATAGAAATTAGTTTTTTTAATAAAAAAATCTGATGGTCAAAACAAAGTTCCGTAAAAGCGTGAAATGTTAAAAACAATACACGGAAGAAATTTAGCCCATAGTCAATATAATTCGGAAGAAAATTATAATATATTCACTGTGGAAAATTTAGACTAAATTGCGAATATGATAACAGATCTAATTTTATACGGCTCATACTTTTAGGGCTTTTTTTTGTTTCAACCTGTAGATTTTTACTTAAAATAATTATTTTCTACATTTTAGCTTGCTAATAAGAGCGTGTACTTTTTAAAGTTTTTAATCATATAATAAAAAGAGCAATTTGAAATAATAATAAAAGAATGGTCATTTTAATTCGCAGCCCATCATGGTACTTTCTCAACTTCACTATACATATACGTACTAAAGTAAAAAATACTTTTATTTTATAAATCTTCGACTCTTTTTAATGTGGGATCAAACAACGTAATTCACTTTTTTTTTTTTTTTCATTACGAAGAAAAATAATACGAGTTTTACGTACTTATGTTACTGTTTTGGAACGACACTGAAGCTACTTTTTGACGGACTTTGTAATTATAAACTATAGCCTGTTGTCGAGTACAACGACATCTGTGCCAGTACCTACTATACAAGCTCCCGTACTGCATTTTTAAAAAATTAAAACCAGTTATCCGTTACTACAGAACTAAGCCGTATAAATAGGGCTTATTGCGACTGATTGTTATGCTCATTATCTATCCAGCTTTTGCATAAGAGGTCAGTGGAAAAGTTCAAAGAATCTTCAGACTGTTATAAAAGGCTAGAAATCTTTCCCATTTTTTTAAATGTTTTTAAATGTTTAGGATATTGTAATATTTTGTGAAAAATCATCACTATCCATAAGGATGTCTTCCTGTAATTTCATTGAGTTCGACACATTCTGTTACGTAGTGCTGAACCGAGCCTATTTCCCCACCTATACATCTGTTGTCTTGCATTCTTCTGCATCTGTAGAAGCATTCAGGAAATCTTCCATGTTCCTGATATAATTTCCACTAACATTGGGTAAAATATTCTTTTTATAATTTTTGGTTCCGATATGAATTCGTATGTTGTACGTCCTTTGCACGACATTATCTATCTTGCCTCTGCGTAGTCATCTAACTCTTTATATATCATCGTTATATCAACTATATTTATATATCATCTATATCTTTAACATTTGGAATGATTTTGGAACTTAATATCTGTTTGGTCTTTTTGTGCAGCCTCTTTTGCATATTCATCTACTCTTTCGTTTCCGCATATTTCAAAATGAAACTTAATCCAATTTAATCAAGTCCATTTGTT
The DNA here is from genome assembly GCA_026543865.1 of Argiope aurantia. Classification (NCBI taxonomy): domain Eukaryota; kingdom Metazoa; phylum Arthropoda; class Arachnida; order Araneae; family Araneidae; genus Argiope; species Argiope aurantia. Next base: position 1,526,162 of record JAPMOR010112712.1, on the reverse strand, counting down.
CTCTTTAGTCTTTCACAAATTTTCTTTAATTTTCCAGATTTATCTATTTTTGGCGTTCGAGGATTATATTGTCTGAAGGGCCCCGTACTGCACTAGCGGGTGAATATTCATCAGATTTAGAACGAATGCACGACGATACCCGATTGGTGGAACCCGGTTTCAAACCTAAGTCCACCGATTTCGAAGCCGCGACACATTGAAGCCTAATAGGATATTCATAAACTTATAAGGAGAATTAAGGATAAATATTGCTAAATTAAATCATTTATTGCGTTACAATTTCGGACTTGCGAAAACTATAGGTACTATTTTTTTAGGTCCATCCTTCCGTTTTTATTTAATAACTAGCCGCCTTTGGCGACCAGCCGGTTCGCCAGTATTACCGCTCGCTACAATTTTCAATTAAATATTTTAAGTAACTGGTCTCTTAATAGATTCTCAAACAAAACATTTTTAATCTTCACATTTTGATAGTCATACCAAACTTATACTGTTGTTTAGATCGTTTCGTTCAATTTACTCTATATATTTTGCTAATTTGTTGTCATTTCCGGTAAAACGTCAACTTTAATTTAAAGTGAAAATGATGAAATTGCAATTAATATAAAGATATTTTTTAATAAAACCAAGCGTTTTATTTTATTTATCATCTTTATTGCTATTAATTTATTACTATTATTATTGAATATGAGTATTGCAAATAGAATATCTCGGTATTTAAGTCTTATGTGAACTACAAAATATTTTTGATAATTTATGTAATATCTCAAAGAATAATTCAACAAAAATTTCTCAAGATTTAGCATAAAATTCAGTTTTTAGTTTTGCTTTCAAAAGGATTGAAATGAAATCAATAATAATATTTTGTTCCGTATTATAAATATATTTCAAAAATTATGAAATCTAAATTTAATGCAGTAAGGTATAATATTCTAAGAAATATTCTAGACACGCCAAATTTTAAATAAATGAATGAATGTTTCTATTTTCCACAATCAACTAAGACTTATTTATGAAGTTTTGAATGTTAAAAATTTAGAAAAACTCAACATTTTCATAATCTTAGGCCAATTAATCTTAAGAAACCTGGGCGCTGATTGGCGTATTTTCTTTGAAGCGATCGATGAAAAATCTAAAATTATCCTTTTTTTTATTGAATAGTGATATTCAAATTTTCATAAATCAGTCAGTTTAAGTGATCGATTTAGTTGATTGGAAATTAACTCTTTTTATTTAAAATATTAGTGTTTTAAGTACATTTTGTTATTCGTGATTTCCACAGCAGAAGCTTTATGTAAAATCAAAAATTCGTTATTTATTAGAGCATTTATTGAATTAAGTAAAATATAATCATTTTCTATTTAAACCATTTTAGTATATCTGTTGTGTTCGTGCGTCAACAAAAATAGAATGCAGATAAACCTATTATGAAACTAAATCTTATTACATTGTAGATAATATTATCAAATTTACATCAACTTATTTTCATTCAAAATTCTAGCATCGTTTTTAAACAACAAATTAAAAGTTCCAAAAATATCACTGTTGCCAATCTGAATTTCACAGCTATTTACAAAATAAAATTTATAATTATTAAAATAATCGTTTGCTTCTTTTAAATAAAATATTTACGATTTATGTCGCAACAGATCTGTGTCTTACTAAAGGTTTACGAATTAGCTGTGCGGCCCTGATTTGAATGGATATCCTGTTCATATTAAACAAAACTTGCCTTAAAATAAAACTGATTTATTGGATTAATAATATAGAGAGTGTAAAAGATCATAAAATAATTTTTCTTGAATTTATTTTTTAGAAAAAATAATATTTCATAATTGTTTCATTTCCTAAAGACACATGACGAAAATTATATTTTTGCAGATTTTATTTCCAAAAAGATTTAATTTATTTTTAATTGGTGCTTTAATCAATGTGATGGCAACACTTTGAAAAAAGCTATTTTTTTCCCAGGAATGCGAAATGTTTATTTTTATTTTGTACGAAAGAAATTGTTGAAAAATAGAGTTAAAATATTTATTTAAAAATTCATTAAAAACAGAAATTTAATTTTGATGTTAAAGAATTGGTAGCATTTAAAAGATAAATTTTTGATCTTTAACTTCATGTAAAAATATTTTTTGTTCGGTAATATTTTCGGAAGTTATAGCAGAAACACGCCAAAATTTCGCTTAATTTTTAAATAAATACAATTCTAATTAAAAATTCGAAAAAATAACCCCCAGGTGCACATTCCCGGCCTCCAAGGTATACACGTGCCAAATTTGGTAGCTGTAGGTTGAATGGTCTGGCCTGTAGAGCGCCAACACACACACACACACACACACACACACACACACACACACATTGAGCTTTATTAGAAGTATAGATATAGATATAGATTAATTCCTCAGATTGAATAGTTTTTATTTAATCTGTCAGTTAAGTTCTTAAAAAAGATTCATTCTGATAATGATGGATGGATAGCTCCAGATCTCTTTCCGTAAAAAGTGATATGTTGATTTATAATCTTGCCGTTGTTGACCTCCCTCCCCCCTTTCCCCAAATGAGACAGCATATTTCCGACGCTTCCCTCTTGCCTTTCCCTAATATAAGCATTGTAGCAATAAACACTTAATAATTAAAATTGCTTATTATACAAAACTGTGCAAATTAAAAACATGATTAAAATTATTAGTATTATACAAGAGCGAAGATTAATTTAACAATAATTTTTTTTCTTTTGCGGCAAAATAAATTAATTTTATGTTTAAATTAACAGCAAAATTTTACTACTGTATTCAAGATTAAGCTTTTCCCAATGAATATTAATTTTAAACAAAAGAACGCAGGAATATGAGATGATTCCTCCACTTAAAATGTTCAGAGGTTCAAAAAAATGACGCTACGGCATTTTTAACAGGAACAAGAGTATATATATATTTTTTTATACAAGAACCGAAAAAAAAAAAAAAAGATTAACAGGAGAAGTTGAAATAGCTCTTTCGAGCTGTGAAAGAAATATTAAGTTTTTGCCGGCCAGATTACATAGTGGGTAGTAAAACAGCAGTACCCACAAAAAATATGTCAAAAATTGTTTCATTTGTTGTTTGAAATGCGTCTATAAAATTAATGTGATATTTAAAAAATATGTTGATGTTTAAAAAAAAAAAACTGAGACATCACGTTTTTATTAGTTTTTTTTCCTGGACCCTCCCCTCCCCCCAAATCCGCAAGTGTTGCAGCAATAAGCAATTTAGAATCAAAACACTTTTTTTTATTTCAATTGTATGTGAAATAAAAGCGTGATTAAATTGCTAGTTTTATGAAAAGAAAAAAAATGCAGTAAAAAATTTTGAAATAAAATAAAATTGATTTACATTTTAATTAGCATACAAACTTTTTCATCACTAATCGATTTTTCATTTTTTTTTCCAATAAATATTATTTTTAAATAATAGAAAACGTGCTCTCAATCGTATTATTTATTATTTAAAATGCATCTATAAGACTAGTGGAATATTAAAAAAAAAAAATAGATATCTGCATAATACAGATAATCCCACTTCATAATTAGTATACGAGAATTTTTGGTTATGAAAACAAAACATTTCTGGCAGCGGTGGGATTCGAACCCACGCCCCCGAAGAGACTGGTGCCTTAAACCAGCGCCTTAGACCGCTCGGCCACGCTACCACATGCAACAGCCGTTTCGTAACTAACACCTGCAATATGGGACTAGCAGATTTCTTCCATAATTTATAAATAAAAGATAAATTTGATACCAACTGTTAACGTTTTGCGGAAAATGTCGGTAATATAACAGTTTTATTTTAAAATACTTCAATCAATAAAACTTTCAAACAAACAAAAAACCAGCAATCGTATTTTACTGCATAAAAATTTTTCTTTACAATATTCATTTTTAAAATATTTCTCTGTTTAATGCTAATATGATCATTCATTTTTTAATAGGAATGAATAATTAATTGTACTTAAAAACTTTCCCACATTTTTGTAGGAGGAAAAAAAATGTTTATTAAGTTCATTACATCTCTAAATTTAACTATACAGTAATTCGTAATATTAAAATAAAACAAGAATAATTTTAAACGAACAATCAGATCTGTAGCTATTCCTCTTCTTTTCTAAAATCTATACATTAAAAAAAAAAAAAAATCTCTACTTGTATGGTACTGGAGGGTAAAGCTCAGTTTGTTCACTAGATGGCAGCATGAGCACCTTGTTTTCCACGGGATGATTATTTGTATTTTTCATTTAGCAAAGAGTAGAGAGAAACTTCGTGATTCGACAGTTCGTGATTCTGAAATTTGAGTAAAAGTAAATAAATATAAATAGGAAAGTTATTTTGATTTGTAACCAATAATGGCTAATGCGCTAGAATGGAATGCAATAACTTATAATGTAGATTATATCACGGTGCGTAGTGAGAAACTGCTACGAGAATTAAATACTTTTAAGCACCTTTGTATAAGTATGCATACATAAACTGCTTATTTCCCAAGCATAGTATTTTTTTTTTCTGTTTTACAATAAATTCTTAAAAATTAATTTTAAAATCTTATTTTTTAAATTGTAATATTTATATTCGTATTTGCACAACATCTATTGTGAAATTATGCCTTTTTGGATTAGTCAAAAGCATAGAAATGGTCATGAAAATAAAATAAAAACTTAATACCAAAAAAAAAATTAAGTCAACTCTTAAAATATTAACAATAAAGATCTGTGAGCATTTTCAGCATTTCTTAAAATTAAAATATCAGATATAACATTTCTGAAAATGTCGATAGTGATGTAGATCAGCATGACCACAAATTTTGTATTTGATTTTTATATAAGAAACAATAATTAAGATCCAACATGGCTGGGATGGAAAGAGTAAATTTCTCCCTGCACTGATTCATTATATTAAGTAATTTTATTTGCAATCTTATAAAGGTAAGAACTAAAACATTCATATGCCTATCATCAAACGACTGGCAAAACTGCCAGTTGTATGATAGAACAATGTCATGTCCATAACAAGTTTTTAAAATCATTTTTGAATAGAAAATAGTAACAGCGGTCAGAAATGATCAGAATAAAAAGAAATTGTCTTATCTCCTCTAATTTCTAAAGTGTAGTAAAAGTCTTTTTTGAACGTTTAACGTTCCGAAAATTTTATGAAAACTTGTTTTTTAACTTAAAAAAACAACAACAGAAGAAACGTTACATATAATTTACTAAGAATTTGCATTAACAAGTCCTAATTTTCATGAGAAACGGAAATAAATCAGCCAAATAGTCTCCCCAAAACTTTCTTGCATATTGGCAGGAAATGCCTTGTGTGGCATTGGTGTACAATAGGTACGAGATATTAACACTAAGCGTGAATTAAATATTTTTACTAATAATATCGTGTGATCGTTGTCGAGTGTTTTGGGATTAATCTCTGGCATGCGGTTGAAAGTATCCAAAAAGAGAATTTGGGTTTCAGACGCATTCTTTTTTAATTGATTAAAACAAGAATTTGGCTTAAAACTACACTTACAGTCACAAAATTTCATACCAAATTTGATATATTTCACTACATTTTTGCGCTATCGAGTTTACATATTTCTGAAAGTACAGACCGACATGCGGTGAAATCCCTCCTCCTTGTATTTGGCTGAAAATTTGATAGATGTTTTTATAATAGATATTAAATCTGTGTACCAAATTTTAACTATCTAGCTCTCTTCGTTTTGTAGTTGCCATGCTAACTTATTTTCGAAAAGTCGGACAGACAAACAAATTTTCTCTAAACGGACGTCGCTGAAAATTGATCGAAATCTACACGTTTGCTGTGAAGACCGTATACCAAATTTCATGTATCTAGCTCAAAGAGTTCCTGTGTTATCTTTGTCACAGACAGACATTTTTCGAAAATGTGTTTCCGAATTCAAAGAGGTATGAAACGGGGAAATTCATTAAAATATCGAGTTCGGACTTTTTGACGATTGCAATATTTTATCTCAATTTTGAATAGGAGAAAGTAAAAATGCCAATTAAAGCATTTTTTTTTTCTTAAAGCCAGCTCGAGACAATATATCGTATTGCTTCAAAATTTAATAAAACTTATCAAATCAATTTTATGTATTGAACTGCTTTAAAATTTTTTAAGTTTAAATAAAAGCAAAGAAAGCATTTTTTTTTTCTTTTACTACAATTTTAACGGTTGAAGAATAATGTGATTTAACGATTCGTAAAAGCAATATTATTTGAATTTCATTATAATAAGAAATTTTGTTATAAACGTTCAAAATAATTTCTCAGAAATTATTTTTTTAAAATTACATTCAACTAAACAAAATTTGTATTATTCAAAAGTTGTTAATTTTTAAGCTTTAAAAAGGTGTTAAAATAATTTTAATGCGATAATGGGCTTTGATATTATGATGAAAACCCATTAAAATTCTATTTTTTAATTAAACTTGAAATTAAAACTTTGCGAAATCCGTTAGTGTGCATCTAATGGGGGGGGGGGGGGGAAATCCCGCATTTCATGCTCCTAACTTCAATGACTTCATGCTAAGCGTTGTTCAGGACTTATACATATAGAGAGATTTCTTTGGAGAAAAAATTTCTATAAAAGTTATAAAAGGAAAAAAAGTCATTATAAAATTATTAAACCTAAATCCTGAAAAAAAAAATTGGTAAAACACTTTTTGTATTTCTTTATAAACATTTAAGTACCCGATCCAGCAGTTTCTTTTTACTTAATCAAAACCAATTTGGCAAGATGAGTCCAACAAATAAAAATGTTCATATGGATCGTGGCATTCAAAAAATACTTCGAAAGATATCACGATCATTGAAAATTTAAGGCTTCAAGTTAAAATTTCCTCATACTAAAATTTATGCGATTGACTAACGTAATTACACACCGCAATTAATTACAATTCAATATGGTACAGTTTTAACAACACATAAAAGTTACACCATAAAGACATACCTTCAATAAATTTAAACATCTATTACAACATTAAACATTATCTTCTAAACATTAAACAT
>JAPMOR010112712.1:1429298-1519099 GCA_026543865.1 Argiope aurantia | reverse complement strand
CATCTATTACAACATTAAACATTATCTTCTAAACATTAAACATCTATCTACATTAAAAATTTAAATTGGAATGTTTACCGATTCGCAATAAGTATGGCACAGTACGCATTTCGTATTGCAGCTTCGAGATAACTATTCCAGTATTTTAATAAATGGCGATGCACATTGTTGAAGAAAAAAGGAGCAAAAAAAAAAAAAAAAAAAAAAAGTTCGAAAGTGGGGAAAAAAATCATTAAGCCCATATCTTAATGTGCTGGAATCCTTGGAATACTTCTTTGAATTTCTTCCCTTTTGTTAGTTTCCCTTTACATATATATACATCAGGTAAACATGCCTTTACGATCATGTTTTCGAATTTTCATATTCAACTTGTGAGAAAACAAAACAAACCAAACCGAAAGCCTTCACGACAAAAGTAAGCAATTTTTTTACCTTTTTATGAAAATTAAGCACTTTTAAGGTGATTAAAAATGGTTTTCAAATTTAAGAACTTTGTAAGCACTTTTCATGACGCTACGCACCTTGTGTATAGTAATGCATTTCTTTATAAATATGCATAATATATTAACCATTTTTACCATTTACCAGTTAATAATATATTAACTGGTAAAACCATTTAACCATTTTTAAAAACCAGTTAAACCATTTTTAGTAATTCGTTAATAAAATTTAAATTTAAATTTTTGAATTTATGCAATACGTTATTGGCAAAGAAATTATAACTAATTGCGTACTAAATTAGAGTTAGTGAAAAACAGAATTTCAGAATATAATTTTCACTTTTTTTTTTCCTGTATTTTTCACTCGCATTTAAAATTTATAGAAATGCGACTGGAAAACAAAAAAAAAAGTATAAAGACTAAAATGAATATAATATAAATAAATTATTATCGAATGCATCTTCAAGAAAAATTCTATCTCCCAATATTTCTTAAACAATTTTTAATATGATAATATTTATAAATTGGTTACCATCTGTCTATTGTGAAATGAAGGATGAAAAAATTCGTTCAAAACATTCTACATAACAGACAGACCATTGGACCTAATGAAACTAAATTTAGCACATAGTTATTCCTTGGATAGTACGTACTCAACAAGAAACGATTTTTCAAGATATTAATTCCTTAATTAAACATTTAATGAAATGTTAACAATCAGTTTAATTATTATAAATGGAATTGCATATTGTTTCCACATTAACTTCCAATTAATTTAATACAAAAACATCATTCTTACACCACTATAAAATTTTTAAAAAATGAGACAATCAGTGATACTCATTTTATTTCTGTACATTTTTTTTCCTTATAATTTTTGTAACTTACTTAAAATACTTTTAAATATATCTTACAGCAATACTTTTTCTTATTTCACTTATATATTTTATAGGATTTATGCTCATTAAACATAAAATGATTTCTAATATTTCTTTCCTACAGCGCTTCCTCCATTAAAACATATATATATATATGGGTATCGCGCATGCGCAGTAGAAAGAAATCAAGACAGGAATATTGCAGAGAAGATTTTTATATGCATGCCTTTCTGCGAAAAAAAAAACAAAAAACAAAAAAAAAGGTGTTATTTGCGTTTCTGAGGAAATTGGTGGTACTAAAGCCCAAATCACATTCAAGTGCAGGGGAATTTCGACATTATGTGTATAGTTAAATGAATTAGTGACGCACTAAAAACGTGGCGCTGAGAAGACTGCAATTCTGCAGCGCTTTTTTGTTTGGTCATTACTATTCCGATTATCAATGCCGTTCTTGGGTGGTTTGCTTTTCATCGCTTTAACATACCATGGATCATGGAAAAATTTATATTCTTTTCAACTGAAAAACAATTGTCATTGATTAAATTTAAGAAACTTCGCATCATGAACGCGCAAACGAAACTATTTTTTGGAAATGTTTATGAAACGCACACTATAATTTTTATTAAAATTTCACAATAAATTATTTTTCTGTAATATGAATAATTTTAAAGCAAAGTAGCTTAAATTAAAATGGCCATTATAATGAATACGATATTGTATATAAATAATATATATAATTATACAGGGTGTTCATTAATTATTGTCCGGGTTTCCGTACCTCATAACTTTCGAATAAAAAATATTACGCAAAAACCGATTATTTATTCGTAAATTACAACTGAAAGAGTTTTACGTGGCAACAATGCGATCTTAGCGCATTTGCAGTCTGGGTAATTATGACGTTATAAATAAAAATGGCGACCGTGCAAGAAAAAGCAATGTGTATATTGTGGTTTTTCGAAACTAAATCAGTCATAACTACTCAACGTCGCTTCAGGACCACGTACAAGAAAGATCCTTCTTCGGATAATTCTATCAGACGCTGGTTAACACAATTTCAGGAAACTGGTAAATCCCTTTAGATCCTTTTAAAATTAACGTTTTTTTTTTACTTTCTGTTATACAAAGATAAACATTCGTCCAAATATCTGTCCTTGAAATTTTTATGAAGTTTGGAACTTTACACCATCATGAGTTGGGGGAGGACATGATTAAATTTCATGGATGTCGGTGTATGTGTGAATATGATAATTCAAAAATGCATTGATAAACAAATTTTAATTAATATTTTATTTCCACACAAAAAATTTAGATCTATAATTTTTTTATTTAATTTCGTTAAAAGAAATACGATCTTTTTCATAAAACAGACTCGGTTTTCTTTATTATGAAGCTTCAACCAGCAGGCGTTTTTCCATCGACTTAGTAGTACACCTCTAGAACATGGAAAGTTTTTTTTTGAGATTCATCCTATTTACGAGATTTTGTAAATGCAATCTATAGATTTTGGGCTGCTTCTTGTTGAGCGCTTTGAACCAAAATTTGGAAGTGAACAACAATTTTGGCGTAAAAAGCATGTACCATTTTTTTTAATTAGTTTCTTTCATTTATGAATTATTAGTTTAGTTATATTACAGTCCCGTTTTTAAAACAACACTAGGTTATTTTGGGACGAACTTCGTAATTTTGAACCAAGATCAGATGACGAGGATGACACCTGAGCTCTCACCCCCTTCAAATTTCCACACCACACCAGCGGGAGGACGTTTGGCCCCGATGGATTTAATACGTACCAGACTCGCTTACATGACAGTTCTTCAGGGGAATCGGCTCTCGAACCTGAAATTCTCCGGTTTCAAAGCCGAGACCTTATCACCAGGCCACCGCAGCCCATTATGAATTATTAGGAAAGATAGTTAACCAATAAAAGTTTACAAGCAATAATTAAAAATTAATTTTTTAAAAAGTATGGTGAAATTAAAACAAGCGAAGGACGATAATTAAATTCAAATATTGAGCAAGCAATATTTTAATTAGTGGACGAATTGGTTTTTTTTTGGGGGGGAGACGATAAAAGCTATTTTAGGATATATTATTGCCGTAAAACACTAAAATTACAAAATAAAAAGCAATAATGGGAGCAAATTATTACACTAAGAAGAAGAATGTTACAAACGTGTAACTTTGCTTCCCAGCACAAGTAGTGTCATCATAAGAAAGACTGATTTACAGTCATCCGTACTGGATGCTGCCTGATGCCGAGCCAGAAATCCCAGAGCTTGGCGACAAACGTGGCGACCATTTGGCGACGAAATGGATAATGCTCGAAACTTCGAGAATTTTGTCGATCCTCCCATTAGGAACCGAGATACTCCTGACTGGTCTAGAAAATTCTAACCCCGTCTCCCGAGATCTATAAAAGGCCGGCACTCTCAAGCTGCGAGTGTGTCGTCGTCGTCGAGAGTTGAAGCATAGCAACGAGTCTTCCAGACAATAGCGAAGTAATGGCGAATTACAAGCGTTGTGTGGAGCGAGTGCTGTGTGCCGAATCCTGTTGTGATATGGAGGCAGTTCGTCTATTGTGTGTAATAGCCAGTTGTGAGAAGTAATGAGTCGGCAGCTAAAGAGAGAAAAGACAGCGAGAAGTTCAGCCTTTGGAGAGACCGTAGAGCGAAGCTCCGAGGAACCCCTTTCCTTCTGGATTCTGTCTTGCCGTGTGGGCTACTGTCAGCTGTCCTGTGTTCGTCTCTGCTGTAAATATTTGTCTTCTGTGTACTCGACGTCTTTGTATTAGTGTCTTCGTGTAAATAAACTTCATTGTGTTCTACTGAGGCCTGCTGATTGTGTGTTCGCTTCACCATACACCCACTATCAAAAGAACCCAGCGGTGAGGAGGAAAATCTATAACAATATTTTTTTTATTGATGCCAATCGTAGCTGGATTCCATATCATGCAAGCCCAATAATTCAAATTACATATAAATGCTAAGACATATTTGCATCGCTAGTTGTTCGATTATATTATTTTCCCAGCAAACCACCCTCAAATCAAGAAAAAAAAAAAGGGGGGGGGCGAACAATTAATTCTTGCTTTTGAGTTGCCAGGGGATGTACTTGCTGTCAAGTCTTCGAGTCAGGAAAATTATTCGATTCCATGATATCTCTCGAAAGTATTATTGCAAAAAAATTATTTGAACTTCATTTTAAAATTTAAAAAAAGTATCTTTTCGACTGTCGATTAAATTGTCTCAGAACTTTTTCCAAAATTTATTTTTAAAAAATTTATTTCTAAAATTTTGAACGACTTTTTTCACTGATGTAATGAATCCAGTAGGTTAATCAAACCATGGAAAAAAAAATCGGAAAATGAACAATTTTAGGAAGATTTACATTTAAATAATCAAACGTCGTTGAAGAAGTGCAAAAAAGAGACGTTTCGTGTTAGAATTGTAGTACTGCAATAGGCTGCTCATAGAGCCCACAGAAGAAATATCTAAATGGGTTACTAAAAGTTGATAATGGATGCAGTTTAGAAATAGCACTGTTGGACACTGAATAAATAAGAGGGTAATAGAAACTCAAAGAAAGATGAAAGGAATAGTGAGAGGTGCTATAAGCAACCAGCGGGAGTGGTCTCCCCAAAACATTCTCGCATACTCTCTAATAAACTTGTCTTGCCAGAGAATGCTTAACATGGCGTTGTTGTACAATAGTTTCAAAATATTGATTTTTGGCTCAAATTTATCATTTCTTTCGGAATCTCTCGAGTTATCCTTGGCCAGTTCCCAATATCCCAGTTCCCAGCACCCAATAATCCTTGGGGTGTAGTTAGTAGTATCCGAAAATAGAATTTATGTTTTAGACACGTTTTTCTCAATCGATTAAAATAAAAATTTGGCACGAAACTGCATTTGTAATCCCAAAATCCCGTACCAAATTTGATATATTTAAGTCATTGCGTTTTTGAATTATCGCGTTTGCATGTTTCTGAAAATACAAACTGGCAGACGCTCAACCCGTTGTTGCATTTGGTTCAAAATAAGACAGGTGTCTACACTAAAGATATTAAATCTGTGTACCGAATTTTGTCGATACAACTCTCTTTATTTCGTAATTATTGTGTAACTTATATCCGAACAGTCGGATTTCCCTTGAACAAAATTTGATAGAAATCTTCAAATTTGGTTTAAAAACCATATACCAAATTTCATCTGTCTAGATCAAAACGTTTTTGAATTATTTTTTGTCAGACAGAGAAATAGACAGACTTTTCTAAAAATATGTTTTTCGAACTCAGGGCTGTCTAAAACGTGAAGATTTGTCAAGATTTAGATTCCGAATTTTTCGACTATTACTATACTTTCCCTGTACTATGCATACGAGAAAATAAAAATTTAATTTTCACAAAATCTATTAGTAAGAAATAACTTTTCGTTTTTCTCCTCCTCTATTTTTGATTGAATTTTTGTCTCAAGTTAAAATTTATCATCAAAATTCCACAGATTCTGTTTCAGTCGAATAAGAAGATCACTTTTCGAGAACGGATGAAACTTCAAATCTGAGACTAGAGCTACAACAGCAGAAAATAGTCTTTTCTCCCCACATTACTCGCCAATATCTCCTCAAGAACGAAATTCACCCTCATTTACAATCGCAGCGACGCGTTCATAATTGGACCTCAAGAAATAAAAATGAAAAAAAATATATATATCGCAATCCGAGATAGCATCCGACCCCTCCCTCCGTGCAAAAAGGCACTTAACCCTTTTTTCACTTTCTGGAACGCCACCTGGTCATCATAAACCTCCGATCCGCTTGGACGAACCGGGGATTCTTTTCAATTTCTTTGGCATTTCGCTCTTTTTTTTCTTCTCTTTTCTTTTTTTGGGATTCCTGACAATGAGGCACACCTGACAAGCGGCAGGTGACTTCGAAATCTCTATCGGAAACAGGTTTCTCGCTCTCTCTCCTCGTGTCTATATCCTTTCGGACGTTCTTGGGAAGATAGTCTTCGTCTTTTTTTTTTTTTTAATGTCTTTTACCGTTTTTGTGTTTGCATGCTGAGGTTTTGCAGCTAATTTTACAGCCCAGGGGCAGGGCAATGCAGTTTTTGGTGTTTATGGATTCGTTTGAACGCTCTGCTGACTGCGAAGTCAAAATAGTCAACCATATAATTTTTGTTGATCTACAGTAGTTTGAATGGATCTTTTTAGTACCACTGGAAAAAGAGCGGTTCTTTTTTATTCCATGAACTGCGAAGAGTCTCATTATGGTGTCGCTTAAAATAAAATCAACTTCAAATAGCTACCATTAATTCTTTTTACAGATCTTTCTCTGCTTGAATGCTATCCCAGCATCTATTTGGCTGCTATCATGCCTGTAACTGACGAGACATGTTTTTATCTTAATTCTTTAACATATGACACATCCTGGGGACAGGCTGATCGAAAGGTAAAAGGATCGGCAAATTCTGTACTTTTGACTCTCTCACATACAAACTAGGGCCTAATTAAACCCAAGTGGGTCGTATAAGTTTTAAGAGTCATCTCTTCAGCTTTTATACATAAAGATTTTTTTTAATTTTATCTGAATTTTGTACAGATAGTTTCTTAAACAATATATATTTTGGCGAAATAAAATAAACTTTTTAATTAAATATCTTAGTCGTTGGACGCAATCGCAGATTGCAATACTTTTATTTTTGTATACTTTTGTATCCTTTTTTATTTTTTCTATTCACTTTTCTTCAATATTATATATCGCACATTGACTCTCAACTGCTTTGTGGCACACAAATAAAATCTGAATGATAGGACCGCCTCGATAGTATTGACAGGAATTAAGGTTGAGACCTACGGGCCATGGGCAACGGCAACGTCGTGATGTTTCGGAATTCCGCGATGTGACAAAGTGGTCACGAGCACCACCACATCATAATTTGGAATAGATACTTTAATTTGTTAGTTTAGGGAAAAGTTAAAATTAATTTAAACTAGTTTGGACGAGCGCAATAAAGTGCTAACGTCATGAAATTTGGTATTTAATTCTTATTATCATTATTTATGGTATAATTAATTAAAAATAATATTTAGCTTATTTATGGAGTAAATACAGAGAATTTTAATAGAGTTACGTTGCACGTGCCTTTCTAACTATTGGGAGTGATTTCTTGCTAATTTACAGAAAAGAAAAAAATTCAAAAAATTTCACGCGTTTAGTTCATTGTAGCTCTCTGAGACCAAAACAAATAATTTTGAGAATTTAATCCACCAGATTGGTAACAGAGTTAATGAGTTCTCAGCTTTTTAACTAAAGGAAAATTTATATAGACGTTATCAATCGCAACTCTCGGTCGTTTCCTCGAGCTGGATACTGCTGGATCATATGCAGGTAGATAAAGTAACTTGTTACGAATCTGGGGTAGTTTTTCAAAGAATTTAATTGATGTTCTTCTAATAAAGTCCGAAACAGGTCCAATTTTGAGATCGTCATGAAAAATTTTCCTCCTGATATACCAGGGAGCGTTTACAAACTTCATCAGGTGCCTATTTTGAAAAACTTGCAACCTCTTGATGTTAGTGGTGGAAGTCGCCCCCCGCCCCCAAATTTGGGAGCCGTACATTAGAATTGGTCTTCAAATAGCTTTGTAGAGCAGAAGCTTGAGCCTAATCGATTGCTTGCTCCTAGGAGAAATTAAGCTGTTGAGTTTAATAATCATTCTAGTAGCTTCGAAGAGCTGCTTTAATATGACTATTAAAGCTTAATTTAGAGTCTAAAACTAACCCTAGGTATTTGTATTCTTTTACGAAGGGGACGGGTTGGTCGAAAATTTGGATAGGGGCTAAATCAGGCACGGGCCATGGTACAACCCTTCTCGTAGGAAGCGCTTCCTGTCATTGGTAGGGGTTAATCGACCCTACACCATCAGCTTGGTGGTTAGACTCAACTACCATGCCGGATGCTTCTCATCCTCTTACTTGAAGTTCTCCTGGCAGGAGACAATACTACATATACAAAATATTTTTTAATGAACCAGTGATTACAGGATCATGAAAATTTTTTTATACGTTCTGTTCAATTTAATAGAAATTTTTTATAGCTCTTTATTAGCGAATTAATCAGCCAAATGCAAAATAAGTAATTAAATAAAGGATAACACTGTTCTGCTGGCGAATAAAGAAAACACAAAGAAAAAATCCTAAAAATAATGTTCTGAAATTAAGTGAAGCGAGTTTAATTTAAATAAATACGAATGCATGGATTTTGTAGATTAAATGAAAGCACAGATTTAAATTACTGTAAAAATGATAACAAACATTATGGCCCCAAAGTTACAGGACAAAGACCATTTTACTTATTTGATACATCACACAAAACATATTAGAGCGAGAGTACTAGTAAAGCTTAATCGCACCCAAAAACTAAATCTGACAACATTGCACCAAAAACAACGATAATGGTATTTGATAAATTGTGTTTAATTTATTAAAAAATCTTTTATTTTACCAACAGTAGACTCTTGCTAGGTAATAATAATAATATTTATACATTTTTTCACAACTTTGGAAGTAAAAAAAAAAAAATCCACAATAGTTTGATGAAGACTAATGAATATGTGAAGAAGTACTTAATGATTTATATTTTTCACCCAACAATGTTCTAAAAAATTATACTTTGAATCATTATAATAAATATCATTGCCAGTATTACAATTATTTTCAAAAATGCGAAACGAGTTATTAACGTCCCGTTGTAAAACAACATTAGGGCTATTTTGGGACTGACTTCGGAATTTTGAACCGTGGTCAGATGACGAGGACAATCCCCGAGCAGGCACTCTCCCCTCTCCACACCACACCAGAGGGAGGACGTTTGCCCTTGATAGATTTAACGTGTAACCTTTACGACGGTTCCGAAGAACCTTACACGACGGTTCTTCGGTGGAATCGGGTCTCGAACCCAAAACCCTACAGTTCACGAGCTGAGACCTTATCACCAGGCCACCGAGGCCCTGTGCGAAGCAAGATCAATATTGGCCGATATAATCGATCTGAATTTGTATGTACGCGGGTGAGTCGAGTAGAAATTGCAGCTGCGATCGTAAAAGCAAACTTCAAATGTCTAGCCGGCCCAGGCAAAAACTTCTTTGATTCTTTGTCGACAAATTAGAATTCTTTTAACCGTAAAAATTAATAGTTTGACTAAAGTCAATATTTACTATTTTGGACTCGGAGAAATAATACTCATGGAAAAATAATCAAAACTATTTAGAAAATACTAAATAAATTTTAGAATTCTGTACAATTTTTAAAAAATTGTTTCAGGAATTGTTCAGATTCTTATTAATAAAAAAAGTAACAATACCATTTATTTGAGTAATAGTACCGACAAATAATAAGTTAATGTCAAAAACAGTAATATAGTTTGTAAAACAATAGTAGTCATTAAAACACTATAATTAATTTTGACTCATAATTTATTAGAGCGATAAAAATAATTCAGCACAAGTCTTCATTTGCAGTTATTTTTCTTATCAGAAAAAAAAAAAAAAAGCAATTTCAAAATTGCGCTCAATAATATAGATACACTCGTATTCTTAGGCCTTCTTTGCTCGGCTCATACACTCTATCCCAGTTTCAGGACTGTATTAACGATCGTCAGTTATTAGATTTAGTGATCCTACCATATGCCATCTCCATGCAAATGATACCTTCATGCCATTCAGAATACTTCAACAACAATTTTAGGAAAAAGTCTGCGTATAATAAATTATTCAACTGTAATTGCCTAAATGCTATTCCACGCAATTTCCATCTCTAAATCAAGGATCAAGTCCAATCCAAATTCTTAGATAAAGAGATTTTCCTAATTATTTTTGACCTCTCTAATGAATGGCAGCTCCCACTCTTCTTATCAGTTGAATGACTCGAGTGCTCTTATCTTCGACTAACGCGTTGCTTCTAGGGAATTTCAGATGTATTTTCCGATGTATTCTACACATTAGCCGTTGAATAATTGCCATGTAGTTTGTTCCGACATAAACTTTATCCTCAAAACCGTGAAAAGAGATTTTCTCTGTTACAGGGTTGCCATATTGGCTTTCTTAATGCCGAATTTGGAGGATTTTGTCTTTCTTTGGATAGTATAGATCTTGTAAATTTTTATTTAGCAATTAAGGCAATTTTTGCACATTTATGGTAATACTATAATTAAAATTAGAAATTCTTTTTTAGCACTGTAATAAATTTTTTCTTGCTTTATAAATATAAACATCCTATGAGCCCCTGGGATTCTTTAAAAATGTTTATTCTTCAAGATTTCGAAAAAAAACCCCATTTTTTTTTAAAGATTTGCGAGAACATGCAGCGAATCGACAGCGGTAAACGACGACTCTCTTATCGGTTTTCCTTTATAAACCGACATGACGTGGAAACCTAGATCCTGAACCAGAGCTGGTAAGCTGAAATTTTGCGAATAAGCTTTACATTAAATTATGATTCCTGACAAATTTCCAACAAAGAATAAATTGTTTGTCTGTCTGCCTTTGACGAAGTAAACACAATTCAGAAGTAAATCAGGTTACATGAATGAAACTTCGCGCACGATTTTTACAAGTACATCGAATTTTGAGAAAAATCCATCATTTCTATTCGTATAAATTCGAATATGATGGTTTAAAATACAAAAACGAAGCATAAATTCTAGAGTATGCTTCTTAAAAATGTAGATCAATGTCAAATTTTATCAATTCGAGAAAAAAAAAAGAATTCCAAAATTAGTATTCAACTGTTTTCATTACACTACGAATCTAAACATAAAATGCATTTTTAAAATGCAAATATGCATGAATATCGAGGGAATAACTCTCGTGCTGGGTTTAAAGATCTTTGGCATTATTTTTCTGCATTAGTTTGGCAGACTAGAGCAGCAAGAACATGCTGCCACCTTGCCAGAAATAATCTCTTTTTCTTCCTTCTTTTATTTTTTAATACCCTACCAAAAAGTAAAGTTGCGACGAATCCATTGGAATTGCTTATCTTGCAGGTATTCCGAAGAGATTTAGGTGAATCTTAATGAAGATTTACGCCAAACAGCGGTTGAGAATGCGACGTAATTCGGTCGTTTGTCGGCATTTCTGCAGTCGGCTGCCGAAATGATAAGATTGACGGACAAGTTTTTTCAAACAGCTTATTCTCTCTGAAGCTGCAATGAACAGCTTTAAGAAAGTCGGTTCGTCCATTTGAATAAGTGGATTCCTGTAATATATAGGTTGTAGTTGTTCTACCTTTCTCTCTTTTTAGTTCTCTTTAATCACTTGTACAACATCCACATAGCTAAATATTTAGTTAACATTGGTATGCGTAGTCACAAGACTACATTTTTATTTAGTTGCATGAAGCGTGGGTATTCCTACCGAATTTTCCGCCTTTTAATTATCTATCAATAGGTCATATTGAAACACGAAGAATTAACTCAATTAAATTTTTCAAAAGGTTGCAAAAAAAGCTAGGAGCTAAACTGAAATGTGATACATAATTCCTTGACTTACGAATTTACTTAACCTCCTAGTTAGATGATACATCCTATTTGGGATATTTTTTGTTATTTTAATATATATATATGCTAATGTATGTATGAAAAAATATTTTAGCAGAGCTTGGCCGAGAAGAACAAACTTTTGAGATTTTAACTTCGATTTAGTTTCTTCCTGGGAGGCATGATTTGTACAAGAAAGATACGATTATAAAATATGCGTCAGTGTACATCGCGAACCATGAGCAAAATAGACAAATTTTTCCCTTCAATGATTTTACTATGAGATTCTGATAGGAATTTCTTTGAGACGTGTTAACTTTGGAAAGGGAAACTTAGGTGTATCTTTAAAATAATATTGTAAGCATTAAGGAATTTTATGCCTTCGCTCAGAGCGTGGGACAATGTTGATGTCTGTTTTCTAGAGCGCATGCTAAAAATAATTAAATAAAAAGTGGGAATTTATCAGGAAATAAGAGAACATTTTAGAATGAAGTGAACATAGACTAGATTAAGACAAAAATAGGAAATCAATTGAGATTTAAATTAGATTTTTAAAATATCATCCCACACACATTATTTATATATATATATATATCGTTATTGTAATATCTACAACGAATCTGAGATATTTTAGAGCTTACATTATTTTTACATTTTAAATTATTCAATACTTTTATAAATTTAAAAATTCAGTAATTCGTTGCGCTCGTCAGAAACGCCATTGAAAAGTAAACATGAAAGGAACCATTTCTGTAAGAGCTATTCAAAAGATATATAATGTATGTATATCAAGCCTTCCAAAATTTATTGATTCTTTTCGCCTTTTGTGAACTCGTGCTTTTATTCCAATGACGTCTTATGCACTTTTTATATTGATTTTCGGATAGGTGAGAGTTTTTCTGCTTCATTATATCAAATTTGCTGAAAAATTTTAATAAAATATAATAATTACTCGAATAGATGAACCTTGTGAGCACTATATATTTTCTGAAATAGCATATTAAAGAGGGTCCGGCTATCCTTTATGATTGCAACTGCCGAAAATTCAGCTTCACTTAAATAAGAATTAGGAAATCTGATTAAAGTTCTTTTAGCTCTACTTCTCAAGAACGGATATTCATCTATTATTGACAACCAAACATCAGTTAATTCTGAGCTACCAAAACTTTATTTTAATGAATTTTCAATAATATAACTTAATCAGAATATTTCTTTTTTAACTCAGCACTAAATATAGAGATGTGACATTAAACAGAACTTGAATTCCTGTAAAATTATTTTTATTATCATTCTGAAAATATATTTATTTAGTTAATAAATATACTGTGATAATTTTTAAAAAAAAAAAAAGAACATTATCTATAAAATTAAATTTAAAATTCAAAGAAATTTATATAATATTTCGTTGTACTCCTTTTGAGGATCCACTGGCATTAGTAAGGTACAAAGTTCTTTTTACGTGGCTGCTTAAAAGCACCATGTAAAAAAGGTTGCATATAAGAAAACGAATAAAAAATATTTATTTATTTTCCTTTGAATTTATTTTTTTTCTCAAATAAGATTTCACTCTTTTTACAGCAAAAGAAATCTTACAATAAATCTAACTATGGACCATAGATTGCATTTATTTCAATTAACAGATATACTTCTGCTGGGATCAAACTGGGTCAACGAAATCTTAAGTTCTGCAAATGAACATCTTCTGGCTCATACAATTTTTCTCTCTCTCTCTCTCTCTCTCTCTTCCCATTGGATTGTGGAAGAAAAAATCTCCAACAATACAAAGAACAAGGCGGTGCTCTTAAATGCCAAAGAAGAATGAATTAAATGAATCTTTGAAGCCTTTTTGTATCTCTTTTGTTACAGAAATCAAACTGTCTTATACAATTTTGATTGTATAATGACAGGTTCAAGTAAAGAACGCCTCTTTTTACGGAAAATAACAAATCTTCTTTAGTATATATTTTTCTTTCCAAGTAACAAGTTTTGTAATTTCCTTGTTCGGGTTCTTTATTTATATATATTTACGGCAAATAATTTTTATTTTATTTCTATATTATGAACATAATCAGGAAAGGTGCATTAATCAACAACCCGGATTCTCAGACAGAAGAGACTACGGTTGTTGTTCCTGTATTTTGAAAACTGTTTTATCTTAATAAATTTTTTTTATAAACGCTTTCATTTCATTTGACTTGTTTCCTGATTGTAAAGATAGTATTTTGTAATGGATTTAACACATAAGTTCTGACGTAATATAATTTTAAACTCTCTTATATATATATATATATATATATATATATACATTCTCAATATTTTATAAATATCAAATCTTATTATTTTACACATTTTATAAATATTTTCAAAATTAATTATTAGCGAGTCGATTAATTTAATTAAAATCAGATTTCATACACGTGGCGCCATCTGGTAAGAAATTTGAGGGAAAAAATTACTCAAGATTCTAAAATATTTACAATACTGAATTACGAGTTGAAAATGAAAAAGTTAGATATTTAAAAGAAAAATTTTCTTTTAATATACTAATAAAAGTGAATTCTTAACATTGTTCTATTTTTGTTTATCTAAAAGGTTAATTTCTTCTTTTTATGAAATCGTTTTCTAGTGGGGATATCTCTTTAAGATATCTTCTCTATACTCCTCTGCTACACAATGGGATGGTGAGAAAATTTGGGCTTCGTGGTAGAAGAGATTCAAGGTTCGAAACTCGATTTCACCCAACATCGAAAAACACCTTGATGCAGATCTGGTTAATTTAAATCCGTCGGAGCGAAATGGCCTCCCATTAGTATGGAGCATAAATTTTGAAAGGAGCTTAGGTATCATGTCCGTCGTCTGATCGCAGTTAAATTACCCGCCTCAAGAAAGCCCTTGTATTACTTCAAAATGGAACGTAAAAATAACTAAGCAAAACTAAACTCTTATTTTTTGCCATTTAACTATACATGCTGGTAAGCAAATAAATTAAATAAATATAATTTTAATTAAACGCTAATAAATTAAAACTTAATTTTTAAAAATTTAATATACAAGTTTAATCGAAACTTCTCGTTTAAGATAAATCTACGAATTACGTTTGCTTATAAATGCTAAATATCTATACAAAATCTATCCTCAAAATCTATATCTATTCAGATCCTATTCTTTTACAAATCTCTGCTAGATAATACATGCGATTAAAATCCATAGTTTAAGACTTATTTATACATTTCGCGTTGATTTAGAATAGAAGTCAGCAAATAATTATAAAACATCTCGCTCGTAATAAATTTAGAATTATTCCAGAACCTTAAATATATTTTTGCCAATTAATGCCATTTAAACTCATAATTTTAAATTAGTTTTTATCAGAATAAAGAAAATTACATGAAAATCGTTCTTATTTATTTATAGTAGATCGAATAGTAAACATCGGCAATGTGGTTTTTAGATTTAAAATTATATGGAAAACCAAATTTAACTCGCCATTTTTTTTCCTGTAAAATCGTGTTGTTTCGGAGAAAATATTTAGATACGAATCACATACTGATTACATATGAATATTTCTCAATGTCACCTATATATGAACTAATCACTTAAATATATATACATATATGAATGCACTTAGTTTAACATATTATTCGAAACAATCGGTTATATTACAGTATTTATTTTACAGTTTACCTATCATTACTCATATTTTTGAACTTGCTCTCAGTTTCACCATGGAGAAATCGGGTCCGAGATGGCGCTATATGACAATATTGGCAATGAGAGCAGATAGAAAAAGGCTCTAATAGTTAGTCATATTTTTATTATTTTTTCATAAAATTGCGTTTTTTAGAAATGATACTTATACAAATATTCTTAAAAAATAAAAATTGTAAATGTATATGCATAAGTAAAAAAAAAAATTAAGCAAAAATTGCGATTCGAACCGAGGATCTGCAAAACGCAGTTCTGACCGTGACATGCACTTCCCACCCTTCAAAGCAGAAGTTGAATATACTTATTCCAATAGTTAATTATTAAAAAATAATTGTGTGTAAAATCGCGTTTTTTTAGGGAAGATGCTTATATAAACTGAAAAAGCAAAACCATATCTAAAAATAAAATTTGATCGACATCGTTAGAGTCATTTTCGAGATATATATATAAATTATTTATATATATATATGTCTGTCAAAAAAGTATTGGGTTCACAGAATTTTATGATAATATTTTGCTTAAATATACAAATGAAACCAAAACGGAGAAATAAATATTATCTTGATATATACAAATCATAATAATTCAAACAAAACGCTCTTATTAATGCAATTATGATTATAAATAAAAATTAAAGTAATAAAATAAGAAAAAGGACTCAAAAAAAGTATTGAGACACTTGCCAATAAATTTAGAAAAGCAATGTAAACTTAAAAGTTAATATCTTGATGGGTTATTCTTCCTTTCTTTAACCTTTCATATTCTATTTGGTATGATTGGACCAATTTGTTGCATCGATTTTGGCCCACTCTTTTACCAAATGTTTTCTTAAATCCTGCTTGTTAGATGTTCATATAATTTTTGCTCCAAATAATCCCACACATGCTCAGTGGGATTAAGGTTTGGAATTTGTGTGGGAGTCTTAATAACAATAGGAAGTGATAGAGGACCCATAACTTGTGAATATTAGCAGTATGTTTCGGGTCATTATTGTGGAAAAATTAAAAATTCTTGAGATTCCCAGCTTGCTCGCACTTTGCTTTAAAATTCTCTTGAGAACGTCAAGAATGTTATTCATTGTACCATCATTAAAATGTAAATTCCCAACACCAGTGTTTGACATACAATCCCACACTGTTTGATTGCCACTCCAAATCTAACAGTAGACCGAAAGTTTTGATATGCAATGCTATATTTGGTTTCCGCCAAACTTTTTACTTGCCATCCGATCCGAAAATGTTATGTTAGCTTTCAACAACAAAAATTACATTTTCCCAAAATTCTTTTGGTTGCTTTACATACATTTTAGAAAATGCCAGCCTAGCCAGCAGATTTGTTTTGCTGATGTAGGGCATTCTTCCAGCTACTCTGCCATGATATCTATGTTTTCTTAAAACATTTCTAACAGTTTTAAGATTTACAGATTTTTCGAACTTACTTGTACATTGCAGTCAATTTTACTGCGTTAGTTTTTGGATTAAAGTGGGCTTGTTTCACAATCCACCTCTCTTCATATTCATTAAATGCCCTTGGACGTCCTGATCTCTGCTTGTTTACAACACTATTTGTTTTCTTGAACCTGTGAATAATGTTAAAAACAGTAGACTTACTCAATTTTAAGATATGTCCTGAACAATGAACTGATTTTGCATATTTCTAATGACTTATTACAAGTTTGCGTGCATCAACCTATATATCTTAATTCCCCACCATTTTTTCTATAAGTAATGAAAATTTTTATGTTTAAAATTATAGTCTAAAAATATGATAGTAAATTCAATTCTATTGATGTGTATTGGGACATTCTCATTTCAAAAGTGTCTCAATACTTTTTTGACACCCTTTTAAGGTTTGAATTATATTTGAAAAGCAACATCAAATTATAATTCTAAAATAAAAAAATTGTCCTTACAAGCCATACAAAAAAATGTTAAAATATCCCTTGATTCATCTTGTTTTTATTTTGTGATAAATAGTTTTATAAATAACTTTGTTGTTATTTATGTCAAGTGTACCAATATTTTTTGAGTGACTGAATATATACATAAAATTGCTCGTTTAAAAATATAAGATACAATGGAATTCAAGTGAAAACATTATTAATTCTCCGACTATTTATTCCACGATTTCCACTGGCTGGGAGTAACTGGATCTCTTTCTACAACCTACGATTTCCACGGATTAATATGTTTGTTTCTTTTTGTTATAGATTTCTATTATGTGACGCTATAAAATAAATAAAAATGTAGAATATAAAAATAATTGGCTTCATTAAAAAAATATTTAAACTTGTTTGCAAATATTGCATCCAAATAGAGATTTTTAAAAAAAACCATCAGTCAGATGGCTAAAATATCAAGCCAGTAGAACACAAATAAATGATATGCCAGCTTGATGTGAGAGATCAGACAATGCAGTTCAGAGGGAATTGCTTTTAATGCAGGATGTTTTTCACTGTGAAAAATGGAACATTCCAATATATTTTCTAAAATACGATGTAGAAAATTGGATTTAGTATGCAAAGTGAAAAGAATATTTTACTGAATATAACTAATTGGAACAGAGAACTTATAAAAAAATATTGACTCAAATGGAATAAAATATAATTTTTTAATGTCATTTAGAGAATTTTCTGAACTGGAAGAAAGAGTGTGTCTTTAGAATTCAACTGTTGGACCACGATTAAAGTGTATTCTGATGCAGATTAGGTGTGTACCTAAGGTGGAGTTACACTAGCTCATAATTAAAATTTAAAAAATGGAATTTAAATAGCTGTCAAAATACTAAACATTCAAAAAAATCATATGTATGTGTTCTAGATGCAAAAGGAGATTAAGACAGCCAATGAAAAAAAACAGTATAAAAAATAAAGGAGCTGGCATAAAAAGAAAAAGTGGAGAAGGTCTGAATGAATCAAGCAGAAAAACCAATATAATATTCAACATTAATTGAATTTAAATGAATGATATAATTAGTAAATGATAAAATTTACTAAAGATAGGCAGTTTAAACTTGGAAAAACAGAAAAATAAATAGAAAAATTTAGAAAATAAAAGAATTTTAAAGAAAAGAGGAAATATATAAATAAATGAAAAAAAGAAAAATAAATATATGCATTGGCTCAGTCTAAGGTCCATGCTCAGGAACAAAAAGAAAAAGAATTCATTTTGCATTTTTTTTCTTTTTTCCTTCTTATACTCACAAGATACTATCCACTTTTAACAGAATTTGACTTTCTCTATGCGTACTTTAAAAGGTTAGGCAATGGTAGAGTCTTATTTAAACTTTTCTACTGTTAAAAAAATCTTTAACTCTTGAAGTACATCTTGTATATACTATTTGAAAAATTAAACCAAAAAATCTTTTATTAACCAATTAACTGTTTTTGACGAGTATACTCGTCATGGAAAAAGTACAATATTTTGCATTACGACGAGTTTTTTCAATGACAATCGTTATAGTTATATTATATTTATAATTAATTAATTATATTTATTTAATATATATATGTTTATGACAATTTAGATATGCATTTTCGAAGAGGTTAAAACAGTTAACTGGTTAAAATTCATTTTTATAATTTCTAAATTTAATCTCAATGTAATTTTTACTCAATTATTGAGCCATTTTCTTATTAATTTTCGAAATTTATGGGTGCTACCAACTTACTTTTCACATAGTATGCAAGAAAATATTATTCTAGCTCGGAAACTCTTCAACTTTATTATCAAGCTGTTAATTGAGAAGAAACAAGCTGCTTGTTTAATGATAGAGGTTGCTTTTAGTAAGATTGATTAGACTGCGAAGTACCTTCCTCGAAATTCATTTTATAGAATATCTGAAATTAAATGCTGGGAACCTTCCTTCTTCACTTTGCGAAATTAGAGCTTGCAGTGATCGAACCGTAATGGATTGAGTGCCAATCCCACCACGCATACTTGTTAAATGGCATCACGTTTACAAAACTGCTCTCCATTCTGCATTTCTATCTTTTTTATTTGTACTGAAGTTTCTTTTTTTATCTATTCGTTTTATTGCTATATCGCTTCTCTAACGAATGAATGTTGCAATTAAAGAAAAAGCCGAAGTCACACGACTTAGGCCATTTATTTGGTCGCTTTCGCATATCAGATCGCGTGTTTTTGAGCTCCGAACGTGATTTGAAAATGCAATGACGGCATTCGAATTTTTTTAGTGGTGAGAATATTTGATTGGTTAAATAATACAGACACGTTTTACACCTTTGATCAAAATCGTTAGCAGGTGGTTTTATTTGACTTTCAAATAATAAATTAAATATATTTTTTTCATTTCTGAGTGCTCTTTATCACAATTCTTTTTGCAGACCATTGTTACTCCTTGGAATCTTATTTACTTCATATAAATTTTTGTTGACATTTTAAAACAATTATTCATATTAGTTTCACTCGCGCTGTGTCCCAATAAAGGCCGTTAACCATTTAATTGCCATGAGTCACGCGAGCAATTAATTATTTTAATTTTCTTGCGGCATCTCAGTTGTTAGATTCTAATCTCGTTTCACAATATTATACAATATTGTGCGATATTATATATCATTCAATATTCAACAATATTATACAATATTGAGAATATTGTTTACGATACATTATTGTACAATACATGTATACAATATTGTACAATATGTGTATGCTACTAGGGATGCTGAGAGAAAGGAATGTAATGGTGACTTTATAAAATTGACATCAAAATATATATTTATAATTTCGATCTTTGTCTCCAAAGAACCATTTTTAAGAATAATGCTCGTCTCTCTATGAAGAGAATAAGCAAGATGGGTGAAATTTGGCGTATGGTTTAAGAACCGTTGATATGTATGAAATTTTGGATCAGATCCGTCTTTCATTTAATCGTTTGTCGGCACATTTATTTGATACTAGCCGCCTTTGGCAACCAGCCGGTTCGCCAGTATTACTTCTCGCTACAATTTTCAATTAAATATTTTAAGTAACTGGTCTCTTAATAGATTCTCAAACAAAACATTTTTAATATTCAAATTTTCATAGTCATACCAAACTTATACTGTTGTTTAGATCGTTCGTTCAGTTTACTATATATATTTTGCTAATTTGTTGTCATTTCCGGTAAAAATTCAACTTTAATTTAAAGTGGAAATGATGAAATTGCAATTAATATAAAGATATTTTTTAATAAAACCAAACGTTTTATTTTATTTATCATCTTTATTGTTATTTATTTATTATTATTATTATTATTGAATATGAGTACTGCAAACAGAATCGCTCGGTATTTAAGTCTTATGTGAACTACAAAATATTTTTCATAATTTATTATATATTTTTCATAATTTTTAATCTCAAAGAATAATTCAACAAAAAATTTTCAGATTCAGCATAAAATTCAGTTTTTAGTTTTGCTTTTGAAAGGATTGAAATGAAATCAATAATAATATTTTGTTCCGGTCTATAAATATATTTCAAAAATTATGAATTCTAAATTTAATGCAGTAAGGTATCATATTCTGAGAAATATTCTGGACACACCGAATTTTAAATAAATGAATTGAATGTTTCTATTTTCCACGATCAACTAAGACTGATTTATGAAGTTTTGAATGTTAAAAATTTAGAAAAACTCAACATTTTCATAATCTTAGGCCAATTAATCTTGAGAAACCTGCGCGCTGATGGGCGTATTTTCTTTGAAGCTATCGATGGAAAATCTAAAATTATCCTTTTTTTTATTGAATAGTGATATTCAAATTTTCATAAATCAGTCAGTTTAAGTGATTGATTTAGTTGATTGGAAATTAACTCTTTTTATTTAAAATATTAGTGTTTCAAGAACATTTTGTTCATCGTGATTTCCACAGCAGAAGCTCTATGTAAAATCAACAATTCGTTATTTATTAGAGCATTTATTGAATCAAGTTACATAAAATATAATCATTTTCCATTTAGACCATTTTAGCAGATCTGTGTCTATTACTAAAAGTTTACAGATTAGCTGTGTGGCTCTGATTTGAATGGATATCCTGTTCATATTAAACAAAACTTGCCTTAAAATAGAACTGATTTATTGGATTAATAATATAGAGAGTGTAAAAGATCAGAAAATAATTTTTCTTAAATTTATTTTTTAAAAAAATAATATTTTATATTTGTTTCATTTCCTACAGACACGTGCCAAAAATTATATTTTTGCAGATTTCATTTCCAAAAAGATTTAATTTATTTTTAATTGGAGCTTTAATCAATGGGATGGCAACACTTTGTAAAAAGCTAATTTTTTCCCATGATTGCGAAACGTGCTCGTGCAGCTTAAATTTTATTTTTATTTTGTACGAAAAAAATTGTTTAAAAATATAGTTAAAATATTTATTTAAAAATTCATTAAAAATAGAAATTTAATTTTAAGGTTAAAACATTGGTATCATTTAAAACATAAATTTTTGATCTTTAACTTCATGTAAAAATCTTTTTTGTGCGGTAATATTTTCGGAAGTTATAGCAGAAACACGCCAAAATTTCGCTCAATTTTTAAATAAATAAAATTCTAATTAAAAATTCGAAAAAACAACCCCCAGGTGCACATTCCCGGGCTCCAAGGTATACACGTGCCATATTTGGTAGCTGTAGTTTGAATGGTCTGGCCTGTAGAGCGCCAACACACACACACACACACACACACACACACACACATTAGACTTTATTATGATGTGCATATGAACACAATGATTTAGAAACTCAGTTTTCCTGGATGGGATGAAATTTAGTGCGTCCTCTCTCCACCAAATTCAAGCTGTATCCAATTTTGGATACAATCATTAGAAGAGAAAAGAGGTTCAAGTTTTAATCGATTTTATTCCCTCTACAAGAAACTAAATAAAACTAGTGAAAGAGGTCACCCGAAAATTTTCTCGCTGCTTGGTTGGTTGGTTGATTGATTTTAATGGCGCAAAAACTATGCTACGCAAAACATATGGTGAAAATAGGTAGTGATGATAAAAATTGCATGATAAAATTTCAAATATAATATAACATTTCAAAACTAAATATTACGCAAACAGTAAAATAGTGGTAAATTCTTTTCTAAAACTTTAGTATAGGAAATATAAAATGCAGTGTAAGAATTGGGAAAAGTCATTCGTAAGAAAGACATTCTTATAAATAAGAATACCTAATGAACGCCTTAAAAATTAAGACCCAAGGGTCTTAATTTTTAAGATAACTGGAGAGTCAATGCAGGAAAAGAAGTTAATGCTATTTGTTTTTGCATTTTGTCGGAATCATGCACTCTAATTTTGGCCTCCTTGCATCCTTAGAAGGTGGAGGAGCAGAAAGATCGTTTTCAGACGTGTCCCAAATTTTCTTGCATATTCTCTACTGTTATTCCCTTTTCCCAGCATAAAAATGTCAACCTCTGGCAAGGCCATGAATATTTCGAGTGCTTAGATTTTTTTTTAATACACGCATGATATTTCGTTGCGTCGTGTAGTATATCAAAGAAAACCAGTATTTGTGTATTAACTGCATGTCAAACAATAGTTATGAAAGATCGAGCATCAAAAGATTTAGCATTGAAATTCGGTTAATACTAGAAAACCAAATATTATATTTTGGATTCATTTGTCCGAAATCATAAAATTTGAAACAGAGATACAATTGTAGTCAAGAGATCACATATCATATTTACTTAAGTCATTGTGTTATCTTAGTTATCGTAATTGCATATGATTAAATATAGACCGTCAGATGGACAATCCTTCAACAGATTTGGTTCAAAATATGATATGGATCCAAATATAGATGCTACACCTGTGTTTTTATCTGTCTAAGTCTATACATTTTGTAGTTATTGTAGTAACTTATATTAGGACAGCCGGTCAAACGTCTTCTGAATGGATTTCGTTTAAAGATAGAAATTTACAAATTTGAAGTAAAAATCATAAACCAAATTTCATCTTTCAAGTTAAAAGTATTTTTATGTCATCCCGTTTACAGACAGACTCAAGGAAGTTTGCAGACGGACAAGCATAATGAATAAAAATGTTCAGACGCAAAGAAGTCTGAAACTTGGAGATTCGAAAAAATCTCGAGTTCTATCAGTTCGAGTGTTTACAATTATAATATTTTCTATTAGTCCTTTTTTCTTTTGCTTTCTTTGTATGCGAGAAATTAAAAAAAATATGCCTTATTCTCTAAATATATGAAAAAAATCGAAGGAACTTTAAGCTGGATATTTCATGGATGATTAATTCGATGCAAAAATTGTAATAATCCATAATGTTTCAAGTGATGATTATTTCAAGTTAACGATCTTAGATTTGAATTTATATGTCAGCACATCCCTAAACAAAATATTGACATTTAAGTGATTAGAACGTTATGAAAATAAAACAAATACTCAGTTAATGGCAATATCTTTTGTTCTTTGCTTTTAACTCAAACATAACTTCCTCTGAAGGTCTTTCTGGAAATCAAAAGCGAACCCTCATGCCTACTTCGATCTAATGAACAAAAGAAGATTTCTTCATGTGTCTTTGATTCATCGACTTTACTACATTCTATATGCTAGACCAAATAGAAACAAAATCTCTATTGTATCTTTTATAATTAATATATTGGATTAAGGTCCATCTAAAAGTTATCAAAAAGAGAACCTGATTTGATCAGATCACCAGACTAACATCCCATTCAGGATTCCATTCTCGAAACTTCTACAAAGTGGTAAAGTTGTTTTGTTTGGCCCTTGAGAAGAGTATTATTGTTTTAACTTATTAACTGGATACGACCTTCCAATCTTCAGATCATTAATTCCATTTTCTATTGCTAATTCATAAGGCTTCCAATACTTTTTACTCTCTCGCATGCTCTCGTATGCTCGTAGTATGCAAAAAAGAAAGTATTGTAATTATCAAAAATTCGATCTCGAGCTTCTGACAAATCTCAAAAATTTTAGATTTCTCTGAATCGATTTAAAAAAAAAACATTTTTGGAATTGTATCTTTTAAATGCATGCGAATACAATACTTTAAAAAATACAAAGAACTAAATGGATAAAATTTGGTATACATATTTGTCATCAGAATTGTAGATAAGCATATGAGATATCAAATCCGTCTGATGACTCACTTATTGGACGGCAGATTAGTGTGATTCTGAATGTGATATCTCAAAAACACAACAATTCAAATAAATGAAATTTGATCTGTGGTCTTGTAGCCAAAATTTTAGACCCAATTGGTGAAAGGAGTGCATTTAATATGCATACTCGCTTTTCATCTTCAATTACGAAGCACAAACAGCGACATCCCGATTCATTACTTGTGATGTCTGAAGTTCAAGCTTGCGAACTTCTTTTACCTTCGAGGGTTTTCGCCTCCTCCTTTTTTCATCCAGAGCTCACAATATGTTCAAAGGATGCAGCTGATAATAGAAGGAAAATCCAATAATAATGCTACATTTTCCAATTATACGAAAAAGTCATTTGGATAAAATTCCCGTTGGTTCATTATTGATGTGTATTTGCCACACTTTAGGAGTGAAGTTTACTTTTTTAGCATCCTAATATATATTTCTTTGCTTTGATTCTACAATAATTTCTTTCATGGTTCAACTCTTTTAGAAGAGGGTGAGGGCACATTCATTGATTATCGTATGACCTGCTTGCTTAAAAAAAATATGGAAGATATTTGGAAAAAGCTATTTCCAAATATCTAAATACGTTTAATTCATCAAATGTTACAAAACACACACAGAAAAAATTCGATTGCCACAGGTTAATCGAATCTATCAATGAGTCTTTCTTTATTCTAAAAGACGTGAGCTGAATAACGTAAGCCCTTTCACTGTAGTGGTCAAAAAATGTCGGCATTAATTAGCTACAGAGAAAATTGACGTTTACTCCGTTTCTTTAATACGTTTTCCAGTTTTGACACTTTCATAATGGGAATCAGGCACCTGTCCTCCTCTGCACGATGGCAAGAAGGGTTGGAAAATACGATTGTTTGCTGAACAAGTAATCTACGGACATTAATTATAACACCTGAATGAGTATCGATGTTACGGCTGAATTAGCACTCAAGGACAATGAGCACACGAGATATCAGAAGATAATTGGGAATGTAAAGGCGCAAAATGGAATTTTTCGATATGTTGTTCATGTCTTTGCTTCTTTTACGTGCAAGATGACATAGGAAACATGAAGGGTTTGGGGGAAAATAATTAATGTGCCTAAAAAAACATCCAAATATTATTAATATGCTATATCTGTTATCCGCAATAATAAGAATCTAGATGAATTTGATTCAATTATACAAGTAATAAGAATTGGATGAAATCCAGATCAATGGCTTAATATCGATATAACCCTTTACATTTCGAAAAGTAAAGAATATGTAAGTATAAGAATTCTTTTTAAAAAATCTCAGAAATAGTTGTAGGTCTGTTATAATTCGTATAAATTAATATGAAACAATGTACTTTTATGCGGATTTTATAATATTCATTATTCAACGAGAATGTGAAAATGATGCTTCCATTACAATGGCAGTTATACTCGACATAGACAAAGCAAAGGATTAATACAGAATAACTAAATCAATGTTCAGATATATTCTATAACTATGCTATCAATCCTTTTACTTTATTTTATAATACTCCTCATTTACTCAATACTCAAATTTTACTCCTCAATTTACTCAATACTCCTATTTAGTTTTGTAGTATAGTGAAAAGAAACAAGTTTCCAGTTTGGAACTCTTCTCTTTCATAGAGTGATGTAACTGATAAATTTTATCGAATTTGATATAAAACTATAATTCCAATCTTTAAGCCATATGCCAAATTTCACCTATTTAATTCATTTCGCTCTTGAACTATTACGCTCACATACATGTGAGGGGATTAATATTCTGATTTCTTCCACTCTGGAGGATTTCATCGGAAGTTTGATACTTACTTAATTTCCTGCGTATTATCAATGGCGGCGTATAATCCGCAGGTTCTACTTTTAGCTTGACAAAAATAAATAAATAATAATAATTAATAAATAAATAAAATAAATAAATAAAAAAATCGGCAGATAATTTGCACCTCCATGTAATCGCGGCGGCAAATTATTAGTGACGATTACAGTAACGATTTTCATATTTTTTTAACAAATAATCTTCAGATTATACTCAGAAAATTATGGTAAACATTGTTTTGGTTTCAAAACCATGGATCAATTGTCTACGTGAGATTTATTCTGCTTTTAATTTATTTTACTGACAAACAAATAGATATAATTGTAAAAAAAAAAAAAAAAAAATCATTCTTAGGGAAGTTTTTTTTTTTTTTTTTTTTTTTTCTGATTAGTGTCCTTTTTATTTGTATATAAGAAAATTAACAGGATTGATGAAAATCTTTCTTATTTTATTACAGAGTTAAATTGATGCTGTGAATCTGTTAATTGTGATATAACATGCAAAATTTGTAGAATTTCCGGGGGCGGGAGGATTGTATTAACAAGAAAATTGATATTCTACAATTTCATTCTATATCAAGACAACAAAGTCTTTTTCATTCAAAAAATATAAGTGTTTCCAAAATCCAAACCAATTTTTCAATAAACTAAATACTAAAATAAATAAAAAAATTTAGAAAGAGTCGAACCTCTAGGTCTAGTCATCATAGAAAGAAAAAGCTTTAAACTTGATTCATCTATATTTTATTTTTACAGATTCTTCATAATGTAACACGGTAATAATGTGAGCATAAAAATTATACCGTTGCAACATGAATGTGCATAAATGCAGAAACTGAAGCAACGAAATATATTGTTGTAAAAAACATGCTTAAAATAATTTTTAATAAATTACTAAAATTAGAAAAAAACGTAATAAAGAAATCAAATTGATACAACTTAGAAACTTTTTTTTTTAAATTTTAAAGCAGCAAAATAAAAAATGATTTTTGTGAATAATATGTTCAGAAATTTCAAAAAACTTTTTGAAACTTATTTCGATTTTTAATTAAAAATTAATTAAAATTTTCAAAATCCCTACCCAAGATGCAATTATACGCTAAATTTGGTATTTTTATATCCAACCATTTCCTAATTGAGAGTTTTCAACGATTTTTTTTCTTAATGTATGCAACAATTAACAAATAACATCCAGCCTATAACCATTCTTATGTTAAAAAGCAAATACAGTAATGAACTTATATTAACCTCTTATGTGGGTCCAAATGAATTCATTAGCTTTCATATTATAAAGTGAGGAAGCTGTCGATTGCTTAAAAGTAAGCTCTTCTAGAGCTCTACAATAACAGAATGAGGTCTAATTTAAGACACTAGTTTTGATATTAAAATTAAACATGGAAACACCCAATCCAGCGATCACCCACAATAGAGGGCGTGGATTTTACCATCCAGCATGACCATTGCTAGTACAGACGCTCGACAGATTGACCTTTCCTATAAGGAATATTTCTAATAAGCGCAACACACCCCTATGTGGAACTTCTTTTTTTCTCAGAAAATTTGCATGTCTGAGGTTTTAAGAAGTTAAAAGAAAATGATCTGGAAAATTTCTTGAATGAAGTTTTGCTCTGAATGGTGAAATCGTACGAATTGAAATGCTGCCTGTTGGAATGCGTGTCAGCCCATGGTGGATTGACCCTTCTGTAAAAGCAATCGGCCAAACCCCTTCTTTTGTGCAACACTGGGTTTTTCTCGTTCGAATTTCCTGTACCTGTCATTCCGAATAAGGAAAAGAATCTGCAATCCTTTTCAGAGAAGATTTCAGAATTGAGATGAACTGGCGTGTTCTTTCAATTTGGATTAATCCATTCAAAATTTTTTCCCCTTGTTTTTAAATTTGAAATACATATAATAAGATAATCCTATAATTTTAGCTTTTATTCTTATATTCATTTTGAAGCTGATTTTATTATGATTTCTGTATAGGCCTTAAGGTCAGCTGTCTTGTTAAAAACGATGTCTTTTACTGCACCCTATACAAATATTTAATCCTGTATTTATTTTCAAATAGCCGAAGAAGATTTGCACTAAAGTCAGTATCACATATTATTATAATAATTTCCAGCCTTTTTTTAATCATTTTTAAAATTTGAAATGAAGTTTTCTATTTTATTATTAATATAAGATGAGCAGTTTTTTTTTAAACTTGACTTCTTGTATTGCATTACATTGTCATATACTGCCGATTTTTTACTAACGAATTTAACATCAACAAAGGGAAAATTTTGAGTTGAAAAAAATTCTAGAAGACCCCGGGGCGATTAGTTAAAAAGGACCCAAATGAATTTCTTTTATGGAATACTACTGATGAAGTTCTTGAGAGAAGAAAGTTCAAAGTATCTTTTAATCCCTGTTTTCCATGTCAGTTTTAATTTCAAAAGGTTTTCTAATTTTTTTTCCCCTTCAAAAGAATTTATCAATTTTGAATAATTACAATATATATTGCCAATATATTATATAAAATAAAAATTCTGGTTAAAAAGCAGGCGAAAATTGCTTCTTAAATGACAACTTTATTGTTATTTTTCATAATTCTGGAAACGTTTTGATTTTTAGATACTTTTAACAGTTTTTTTAAGACCAAAACGGTGGTGTTACGTTCTCATCACATCAACCCAGAAAGTAGGAAAAGGTACCGTATAAATTACATTCAGAGCATAAATGCGTTGAAAACAGATATAATTCCCTAAATCTATTTATAAAGACGCTTGTTTTTCTTCAATGGCGTTGAAGCGTATGATCTGAGCGCCAATTCTGTTTACTAAAAACAGAAAATGACTAGTATAGTAATTGAATTCACTGGTGGGTTTCCAACTAGGTAAACTAGGTTGCCATGGGTTGCTAAGTTGAAATGAGGCCACAAGCAGATCGATTAAAATACTTATTTTCTTATTTGCCAAATAAATTTGGAAAGAATGAAAATCCTATGATTGATAAAATATTAGGATAATTTCAACATTTAATCAAGCATATGTTTCGCTACGTTCTCCTAGTTATTAGAATAGTCATAAAAACGACCCTGCTTCAATTATATAGTAGACAGACATGCCGGCCAAACTGAAATTATAACAGAAAAATAAAAATAATAAAGTGAAAAATAAAGTAAAGTTAGTAATCACAAAGTTAGTAAAACAAAAAATATTAAGCCCATAATAAATCATTCACATGCTAACGATGTTCTGTATGTGAAACTAAATTGGTGGTCTTACTAAAAGAGGAGCCTCATAAGGTTCACTGCTTTGACTAGCAAAATACCAAAATTTCTCGTTGATTGAATTGTTTCACGGGTTGCTTTGCATGTGGCCCCGGGGATATTTTGTATGAAAACTGCGATTTATATTTGCTATATATATAATATAGCACATATAGCTAGTATATAATATTTATAAAATATTGCTCAACTATGAATTCGCATAGCGCTCCATTTTTATATAACTCTGAACTGTCAAATGTCACACTCTATTTTTTTTTCTTTGGCAACACTTTATCGCACAAATGACACAAAATTCAAATCTTTTATGAATTTTGGAACATTTTATGTAATGGGTGCTTGACTAGAACAACCAAAGATATGAATCACCAAGATCTTATTTGTTGATATAAGTCAATTTTAACAGTTGCTTTTTCTTGTTAGAAATGGCTCTTAGTCTAATCATCTGAGCCAGATGATCACGTGTTCCAGCTGGGTTTCCGCTGGGGTTTCACATTGCGGCCTTGTGACCATTAAATCTGTCGTAGTGCGCGTCATTTGAATACGGTTAAAAATAGCATTTGAGAGTTATCCAAAAATAGTCTTGATGTTGCTGCAATACTTGGCATCAAATTTTTAATGAGCTGCTTCAAACCGGAAACTCGTTTGGTTTATTAGATAAAATCAAATTGATTTAATAATAGATTCTCAATTCACAACATATCAATTTACTTCGTTATGGCTAGAAATAAAAAGCCGCAAAGGAATTATCAAGTTATTGCTTCGCGGTTTCTGTTCAACATTATTTAATGGGATATTTCTATATCAAAATAACAATAATTAATCTAACATAATTTAAATCACATTATTTGGTCAAAGTGTATAATAATATTTGTGGTTTTTGAGATTATTAAGAGACAGCAACTCTAATCAGAAGTGCCATGATTAATATTTATATTAATCATGATAAATTTTTTTTCTGGTTTCCGAAATTGAGAAATAGCAGCTTTAATCAGAGATGGCAAAATACGCTTAAATACACCATGGATACTTAAAAATTAATGAATTTGATAATAAATTAATTTGCCATATTTCTATAAAGATTTAATCTAATTACCTAGAAATTCTAGCTATAAATATCACGCCCGAGTAGTTATATATCAAGTCTAATGGAAAGGGTTATGTATACCGTATCTTTCCCATCCCGGATCGCTGTCATTAAAAAGCAAAATGTCGACCAACCGATAATCAAATTTCTTTATTTTTCCTGTGAAATCTCGGATATAATGAATGCCGTGCACGAAATTCGAGAAGAGTCCTTGGCCATTTGCATGCTGCTCCCGTGGGAATGGACGGAGGGCGAGCGTGTTCTCGGAAAACGGCATCGTTTTAATGAGCCATTGAAGAGGACACGCGGAATGAATGAGCACACACGGGCGTCGGGATGTCAACTGCGCCGTGTGACAGCCACCAGCTGCCGCATCAACGACGTGCTCGTGCCCGGACATCACACCCACGAAGGGTGTGGGAGGTGGGTCATGTGGTTTTCGCCTGGGAGAACTCATAACAACCGAGCGGGTTATAGCAGAAATCGATTTTCATGAAATTTTGTTGGTCTTTAAATTATTAGCCGTATATAGCGATTTTATCCATTTTTTTAAAAAACATTTTCAATGTTGCAGCAACTAAATCCCTTCTTTGATTTCGTTCTAAAATTAAATATAGGCGAGTTTTTTACTAAACATAGTCCCATCATTGCACTTAAAAATTTCATTATAAAGAAAATTCACCTGAAATAAAAATTATAAATTAAGCTACAACGATGAAAAAAAAGAGACTAAAATTTACTCCGGTCGAAGATTCCCCGCGTGCTTTAACATTTTAGAGCCTAAGTTCGAGTGTCAATGGGCTTAAGCCGGATTAAACCTTTTAGGGGTCTTTAAGTAATGCAAATCTCTGGCCCTTTTCCCCTTTAAACTTACAAAACAAGTATTTTTTAATGATTTATTTTAATATTTATATAAGCAGTTTTAAGTACCAAATTTTGACAAAATGAAATAACAAGGCGCTTAATTGCAGACTATATTCTAAAAAAATTTTCCAATATTCATGTATAAAAAAATTACAACTGAAGTTTGCACAAAATAGGACAAATAATAATAACTAAACGTTTCTTAGCATAATCTAAATAATATTTTATAATAAGATCGGATATTTTTTTTATTTTAATGCACAACATCTTCTTTAGAATTATAAAATAAAATTTGTAAATGGCGATTACAATGTTACTAGAATAATATTCCAAAATTAATTTAAGCTATAATTGTTTTAACTGAATAAATTTGATTGCACGGCCTCTCTATAGTTAAATGATAGCACAAAATTACACATTTCTCAAAATACCGAGAAAAAAAAGTCTTCGAGGACTTGGGATTTTCGATGTTTTCAGGAGCTTTTAAAGCAATCACCTACTTTGTCCATTTAATCATTTGGCCTGGCACAAGGAGTGCTGTTTTCAGGTGAATCCTTGTACTTTTTTTATTTGTACTTTGTACTACTGATTACTAGTACGTTGAGTGTCAGTATCTTAGGTTAAAAGTTAAACTGTCCGAGCTATAAAATTTCCTTAAATTCCACAATTCTCCCTGATACTATCTACGAATATTTTAGTTCTAAATAAATAATACAGAGATTATATCAGAAAGCATAGGATACATATTTATAGAGCAATTTAGAATCAAAAGCTCAAAGAATTATTTTTAAGTTCAGTAATTATATTTGTTACATTTCACGATGTCTTGCTCGTGATGTTTGTTGCAAGCTATTTTTAGATTTATTAAAATGCAGATTAAGTCTTTAATCTACTTTTTTTTGTAAAACAAAATATGTTTTCTTGTTTGAAAGTTTATTTTTACTTTAAAACATGATTTTTTTTTTCAATCTTTAACTAAATAATTATTATTAGAGAATTTTATTAATAAAAACGTTTAAAATTTCTTAGAGAAATTAAAAGATAAAAATATTCCGAGCATCTTTAAGTAAATTACGAATACTACCAAAACTCACAATTCACAGACAGATATACAATCAACGGAACTCACTCCCGAAATTGTTAACATATTTATTAAAATGGAGAAAAAAAAATCTGTAATCTTGCTTATAGAGTTAATACAAATAACATATTTTTCATAAAATAGTTATACTTTTGTAAACACCGTAACATCTTATCTGCAATATTTTCTTGGCACTGAAGTCTTTTCCGTACTGTCTGGCATTTCTTTTAAAGGTCCCTGAAAGGTTTTTTTTTTTTAAATTTTTATGAACTCTTTATTATTATCTTCATTATTTATTGTATTGCTTTCATTATTTTTCCCGTAGCCGAATTATATCATGTTTCATAGGATATTCAAAATCACAACGTTTTCATCAAATTTGGAAAAAATTAAATAATGCCTTCTGAAAAGTATAAAGTACCGTGAGATCGTTTGAGGTCACGGCTATCGATTTGGTTTATTTAGTGGTCACTTCGACAAATAAAGAAAAAATCGCGAAATATTGCAGATTAAAAAGAAGATAAAGGAAACTGAACAAAATTGGTTAATTATAATTTTATATTTGTATTGTGGAAAGTAATAATATGTCAATCGCGTTCAAACTCACGCCTCTGTAGAACATTTCGTTAGTGATTAGAACTTTATTTTCATGATGAGAAAAGTAAATGTCTAAATGCTCTTCAAAGTCAAGATCTTGAAGAACATTTCTTTAAATGGAAAACTTAGTTAAATGAAGATTCTTTTATGTAATTAATGCTTTGCATTTGTATGGTTATCTATGAAAATCTATGAAAATCCATAGCAGTGTTTCATTCAGTTTAATCAATTTCGAATTTCCAATATTTTTCATATTAAAATTGGTGCAAATTAAAAACAGCATAGCATTCTGACCTTGAATTCTTATATATATGCACAACACGATGCGTCTTGTACTTGGCTTTATATAGAGTATGCATTTATTAATATGCATTTTTTAATAACTCATCTCGCTGACTGATTTGGGTATAAAAATACTATATAGTAGATTTGCAATTTTTTGCATCTAGACCGCACAACAAATTTCATTTACCTGGGTTTTTAGTTTTTTAAGGTATATCTACATGCACACGAACTGACTGGCATTTTAGGTTTTGAAAACTTTTCACCAAAATTAGAATTAAATCTTCAAGAGAAAAATTAAAACTTCTATTTTGAGTAAAATGGATTTCACCGCATCATATACTACATTCAATATGACCATTCATTATTTGCTTTAATTATTATAATCTCAATCGACCACAATTAAACAACAGTTTTAGTAATATTTCTATTACATATGAGAATTCGCTACTTTTGAATTATTCTGTTTTCATTGG
This sequence comes from Argiope aurantia, assembly GCA_026543865.1. Classification (NCBI taxonomy): domain Eukaryota; kingdom Metazoa; phylum Arthropoda; class Arachnida; order Araneae; family Araneidae; genus Argiope; species Argiope aurantia. The sequence continues at coordinate 1,484,911 of JAPMOR010112712.1, read as the reverse complement.
TTTAAATAATCATATCAATTTAATATTAAATATGTCTTTATACAATAGAATGCCCCAGTATCAGAATATTCCCACATCTTGATATTCACAATTTATTGGAGTAATATCGATATCATTTACATATTAGTCCGCCATTGTTAAAGCATAGCCATAGTGTGAAAGGGAAACATGTTATGAAACATGAAAATGTTAAAAGTTTAGACTGCTGGTCTTGATCCCAGCTAGCAGTATTCAAAATTGATTGATCATAGTTACGATCCAACGATTGATTAATGTGTTTTTTTCTTTACAATTGACCGAGCTGATGGAAATTTTGAGTTTCCTCTAAGGAAACACAAGTGTGAATAATTTTCACTCCAATAAGGCATTCATAAATGCCATCAATCATACATGAGAGCTCAGTCTAAGCACAGTTAGTTGTATAGACCAAATATATAGATTTTCATGGCGTTTCCAATATTTTTTTACAGATAATTTAGTACCATATAAGTTCGGACTAATCGAAGACATTGACGTATTTCGACAAATATTTAGTGGAAGTGTCACATATGTCTTTGTGCCATTAAAAATCAATCAATTAATAAAATATAACAAAAAACATCATTAGAAGTCACTTGAGTGCTTGAGAATCTTTTTTTAAAACTTCGCAATCCAGACTATAAATACCATTTCATCCCCAGTGATTCATAGATTTCTGTTTTTGAAACGAATCCACACAGCTCATCACTTTAACAGCCTAATTAAAACTATGCTCGGAAATTGCAAAATAAATCAATTTTGTCTCCGTCTTTCAGATTTCTAGACAGATTATTTTAATAAAACAGTGAAATCTGAAACATTATCCTATCCCTTTTTTTTCACCAGCAAGTGAGATTTCCAGACAAATGAAGGTTGAAGAAAACCACCCTTTCTTTATCCCCCCTTTTTTTTAATAAGTAAGATGATTCTTTCCCTATCAAGGTTTCAGCCATCAACTGAGAAGAAAAGAGACAAGCTAGCACATGTGCCCCGTGTCTGTCAACGGGGATTGGGATACACGAGATCTGCGTGCACCATTGAGAAAAACATGCCGCCGGCTGTCTGTTTCTTGTATCGGATGCTCTTGAGGAGCAGTAAAAACACATCTCGCTAGAATAACACCTCGAGTTAGTAGGGGATCTTATGAAGTGTTCATCTGTAGTATAAAAATATATATAAAATATATAAATCTCTAGTATGCATGATCAATATTTATATGCAATAATAACACTTTTTTCCCCCATTTATTCGAACACTGCTTTATACCATAATAATGACTTCAACAGCAAAAGATTATTCAAGAAGAAAACTGTTGCCTCCATTTCAATTCGAAAAAATTGTGACTACCCTCTTCATTTATCCCCTTAAGCAAAATGTTATCTGGTTCTCGAACTGGAGGGTAATTTTGTGAAGCTATAAAATTGTCTACAAATTTCAACAGAAAATAATAAAAAATGAAATAAAAAATGTTAAAAATCCTTCAAAACACGCTTTTATAAATGTCCTAAAATGTAAATTTTTTATAAAAAAAATATAAAATATGGATATCAGAACAAAATTATAATGGGATGCTGAATACAATAATAAAGAAATCTGCGAAAAAATTGTTAGGATAAAGATGCACCATATTCCCAACAAAATTATTGTAATGAAGAGTAGGGGAAGTATAAAATTTCGAAAGATCTTTAATCTGTGATAAAAAAAAAGCAGAGCAAAAGGAATCTTCAAAAACATTTTTATAAAAGTTTAAAAATACCCGTAATATAAAATAAATACAACGGCGCTATCCGTCCGCGACAGGACTCGAACCTGCAATCTTCTGATTCGAAGTCAGACGCCTTATCCATTAGGCCACGCGGACTACATCAATCACCAAGGTGTTAAGAGATTAATGACATTTAAAAAATTATATCATAAATTGTTTCATAAATCGAGTTAAAATTGTATAATCTTATGGTTAATATATAAATATTAATCATCAACAATTTGTATGCAATTACAAATTGCTGAACAATAATAATATTGCAATTGTTACACTATTTTCCTTTAATCAGATATGACTTATTTTACGCGCACATATAAAATACAATATGATGCATAAATCTTTGACATTGAAAAAATTGTTTTTGTCGCAAAATAATAACTTATTTTACGCGAAGCAACTTAATTATTTCAATTTACAGAAAAAAAATTTGAATTTTAAGATTTAAATCATTGCTAATTTTCTCGTGTTATCAAAATGATGACAATTATTTTATTTTTCTCAGTCCGATCTGGTAGGGAAGAAAATCGTTTGAGGTGCGATTTTTTTCTTTTTTAATTTACATTTTCAAGGCAGTGATTTTTTTAAATAGCAAATCATAATGACTCTTAGTTTATATAATATACAAGCTGTGAAATTATTTAATTACTTCTGTTTTTTTAATTGTCACTTCTGTTTTTTCACTTCTGTTTTTTTAATTGTAAAAACCAACATATGTTTTTTTTTATAAACAGAGTTTTTTACATTTCCCCCCTTCTTTGTTAAATAGTATTTCTTTTCATTGCTGCATTAAAAATTCTAAGCTTTCTTAATTCTAAGCTTAATTCTTCTTTTGATACTAAATTCCAATTCCAATTTTAATACCTATATCCGGATATTAATCAGATTTCAATATTCTTATAAGAATTCAAATTCGTCCCATTGATTACGAATAAAAGTCGACAAGAAGTGATTAATATACAATTTTTCTTTCTTTTCCTCGTGGTTCTTGAATAAAATTCCTAAAAATTTCCAGTTTCAAAATTCTAGATTTTAATTATGTCACAAGATGTTAAAACCGGCTTTTCAGTTTTATTTATTTTCGATTCTACAATATTAACAATTTTTTCTTCATTTATGTAATTAGGTTTCTTTTAGCTGGAGAAAAATCTTGTTTTTATTTGAAAAACTGTTTAAAGATGGATTTTTAAAAATTATTTTCTGAAAGAACAACCAATAATGACAATAAACGGCGGAATACTACACGGCGTATCATTGAACCTGAATGTAAATAGTGTGGAATATAGCGACAAAGACTGTTTTCTCCTGTAGACCAAGAGGTTATAGCGAATCATTATTTGCAATTAAATAGTTTTGATTATGATTTAGAATTTAATTGAAACCGATAATCTCAATTTCAAGCCAAAGTTATTTGATTGTTTGGTGCTCTTTCTATTTATGAATGAGGCTTAGAAATACCAATTATATCTTTCATGGTGATGCGATCGCATACGGATACTCAAGTAATATCGATTTAAGTTCTTAATCCTTTCTCTTCATGAAAGTGGTTCAAAATAGAAATGAATGCGTTGGAATCAATTTTTTTTCTTCTAAAAACTACCAAAATGACACATAAATTTTATTTCAGCAATGTAATTACAACATTAAATTGTATAAATTGAAACAAAATTACATCGAATTAACTGAATGGGATTATTCATACATTATTCTATTAACAAAGCAACATTGTTAAGTGTTTTTTTTTTATATGTATACGTTTTCAAAGAAAAGTTTTTTGCATATACAGGAGTCAATTCAGTAGTTTCTACTGTATTAAAAGCCGAAATGATAAAAATGCTTACATTATTAATAAAATGCACTTATATAATTTTCAGTTCGCTTTCATAACATTTTTTCCATTCACTAGCCTACTCCTAGAATGCAAAAACTCATAAAAAGTCAGTTAATTTATTTTATAGTATTTTAACGTTATCTTTTAATATCAGCAATTATTTTTAATAGACCACGATTTATTTATTCCGCTTACATATGGATAGTTTTTTGCAGCATAGCCTTATTACCCTAAATATAAACATTTTAAGACTATGAAAGAAAAGTACATTTCAAAACATCTCTCCCTCCCCCCAAAGAAAAAAAGAAAGGATTGTTTAGAGTTGTTTACATTTTTCCTTTCCAAGTGGAACGACCTGACCTTTCCTTTTACAGCCGTGGTATTTAAATTCCCGTAAAAATATTTAATTATCTGCAAAACAGCAGCAGGTGTTAGACGCTTTCACAACGGTGTCATTTAAATGGCGTAAAAGAAATTCTTCCTGCATTTATAATGACAAATAAAACGCTGTTTCTTTTTATGCGTCTGTGGTTCAAACAATTGAATTTAGTGACGAGCGTAACAATAAAAAGGAAATAGAGTAATTAAGGACATTTTGAACTTAACTGGTTCAAATGAGGTTGTTCAACTGACGGGAAAAGAAGTAAGGTGACATAAAATTCCTTTCAGATGCAATCTGAAAAAGAAAAATAATTAAATTTGAATATTTCTTTGTTTTTCTCCAAAAATGTAACTAATGAATTTGGATGGTTTCAACCTATAATTTTGTCTCATTTTTTAAGATATGTAATATATTATTTTTATAAGAGAATTTATAAAAATGAGTTCGAGTTCATTCATGTTTGACTCAGAAATTTAAGTCTTTAAAGCTGAATATATATTAATATTTATAATATTTTTTGCCCATATGTTTAAAAATGACACCTCAATTGTATGCCAATCATCGATATCCTAAATTATATTATTTTACTTGGCTCTTTTGCATATAATAACATGTCTGATACGCAAGCCAAATTACTGGGTTTTTTTTGTTATTTTTAAATATGCAATTAAGTAATTTAAAATGCAAAAATCACTTAGAAGGATTAAATATTTCAAATACCCTTTATATTATTATAGGAATTAAAATAACAATGTCTTCCAAATAGGGCGTGCCATCTAATTAGGGAGCTCTGTAAATTCATAGGTCAAGGGTTTAAAATGTTCTCAGATTTTTTTTCTTCAGCTTTAGGGATAATGGAATCTCATGGCATGGCCTAAAAAATAGAAAGAAGATTATCGATTCTGTCTTCTAATTTGACTCTTAACCAGTTTCATTCAGTCTTACAGAAATGCAATCTACCTCCAGATACAGGAGACTCCAGTTTTGAATTTACGCATTTTGCGGCCTTAGGCAGAGCACAATATGAGCCCCCTCTTTTAATAAATTGGATAATTTTGTTCCATTACACATTTTTAATTTCATATCGTGCTAAGGATTTATTTTAGATTAATTTTTCATTAATTTTTTTTTTTTATTTTAGTGACTTGGTGAAATGCATAAGTTTTTATTATTTTTTATGACTCATTAACTGTGTGGTGTCCATGTTTATATATAATATTATGTAAGTAGGCAACTGATATTTATAAATATTGATATAATTAAATAAACGTTATGAAACAGATAAGGCGATGTTAAAACTTTGACGAGCATAACTGGAACGATTTCTAACATTTATTAATTTCTGGAATGTTTTTTTACAACTTTATTTCCTAATAAGGATAATAAATCTTTTTTAATCGACTTGCTTATGGTCCCCCTTCAGCCTAGCGACCTCAGGCATTTGCCTAATCAGCCTAGTCGGAAATCCGCCACTGGTTACCTTCAGAGCTACTCAATACTTCAATAGATGATTTTATACTTTAATTTAGGTTTTGGTTTAATGACTTGGTAAAATATGCTGGCACAAGTAATTAGAATTATTACCCCCTCTCCTAAGAAACATAAGGATAACACAAATTTGTATTGTATATCTTATTATACAAGAAAGGTGTTTAAAAAGCACTTGTCCATAACTATTATTCGGCTATTTGTTTGACAGAGTCTGCCTTCCTACTCAGATATATAAGGACGAGATCATAATGTCCGATATTTGAATTTTCAGGTGCCAAGTCTACCCTTGGTATATTTTTATGGACGAAAATGTTCTTTCATATATAAAACTAAACTACTATCAATTAGCTTGGAATATATTCCCTTAATGGATAGATTATCTACATCTTTGAAGAATTTAGATTTTAACCCCATTAATTATGTTTGGAACTAACCTGGAAGAAGAGTTACAGATCTTTTGCGAGTTCAGTTTAATTTAGTTATATTAACATCCCGTTTGAAAGCAACACTAGGGCTAATCTGGGGCGGGCCTCTTAATTTTGAACCGTGGTCAGATGACGAAGACGATACCTGAGCTGGCACCCCCTTTGCAAACGTCCACACCACACCAGCGTGAGGACGTTTGGCTCCGACGGATTTAAGATGCACCAGACTCGCTTACACGATGGTTCTTCAGTGGAATCGGGTCTCGAATCGGAAACCCTCCTTTCTGAAACCGAGACCTTACCATCAGGCCACCGCGGCCTCGGATCTTTTGCAAGGACCATATAATTTCAGTCAGAAGCCAAAGGGTTAACTGCAATAAGATCTGATAAACTGACTAGCTTTCAATATGAAATTATGGCGCATGATTTGCCTCACTAAGGACAGAAATTATAAAATCATATTAGAATCGGTTTACATTTCATCTTTTATCTTGGATTTTGAACATATCTGTGCTGATGAATCTTATCAAGTTTTTTTTTTTTAAATATATCTGTGCATCCATACCAAAATTTTATTTCAATGTAATTCAATTAATTCATTAGTTCAGGAACCAAATAAAACCTTAATTTTAAACCCCATTCTTCTCCTAATTTTTAGCGAATGTTAGAAATCCGATATGTATACTGTCAGTTACATATCCCTATTTTATGAATTAAAAATAAAGAATTCAAACTGATAATCAGAATTTCCTTCAGAAAATAAATAAAAGTTCTATTGATATATTGGAAGTATTGAAATTATCAATATGTTTTCTTATTATTTTTTAGCTAAATTTAACTTTATTCCGGTTTGTCAATCCTTGAATGTGAAGACCGAGCATCATTTGTTGTATTTTTAAACATAATCTAAACTTAAATCTTTCATATATGCTGTAATTTGATCTTAAAAAATAGCACATAACCCATAAGCACGCTTAAAGTGTTCCATGATTCTTAAATTAATCAATATAAAAACTCATTTCCAACATAGAAGGTCCCCTTTAAAAAGATAGCAGGAAAAACAACACAGCTAAGTCCTTAATTGCCGCGTATGTGCGTCATACGGGCATCGAATTATCGCTTATCGAATTTGTAATCTGAAACTAAATCATTCAAAGACACTATAATTCGTTGCAAAATTACGCATAACCCACAGACACCGCAATATTCTACGAATAATTAATTGAATCAGCAAGACAACACATTCTCGAAACAAAAAATTTCATCCAATAAGATAAAAACAATAGGAGCAAAACTGTAAGAGGTTGAATACACTTTGTTTTACTATGAAGTATACGTTTCCCAAGTTTAGTTTGAAAATAATTAATGAACAAACAAAATTAAAGAGGGAAAAAAATTCTATTTACGATGACGGAATAGCTTATAAAATATAATAGTGCAAATAAAGAATTCATACAAGAATCAACCGAAAAATATAGATAGTCTTGCTTGATTTATTATATTATATTATATACAGTTCTATCCTTGCTTTATAAAAATGATAACCGATTCACAAAATCTAAGTCATTGAAGCGAAGAAGAAAATTGCTGCTGGTATTCAATCTCAAGAGCATATACAAATCTCAAATTACGAATCGGTAAAATGCAACCCTCCTTACACAATTGCAAATATTCAGCTGCACTTCATTCTTGGGTAACATATGGAGATCACCCTAAGATAACCATCTCCTCCACCATTCAAACCCCCTCCGAGTGCGTTATTCACCTTTAGAACGTATTAGAAACCTTTTTCCGCTTCGAACACCCTTACAGAACTGTCACAAGGCCACCTCGGTACCACTTGTAAGTTCTTATGACAAACTACAATAATAACTGTGAGCAATATGATTCTGTGGGACCCTTTACCAAACCGGCGGAACTTCTAGTGAAAGGAGAAAATCATAATGCATATACATACACTTTTTGTGTTCGCAAAGTGGTATTTAGATGGTATTCAAGCGCGCTGTATACCTGTTTCGTTTACGGGCGGCTTGCTTTGAGGTTGCCGATTGTTGACAAGCGCGTAAGGCGACACTAAGTTTGTGGCAGTGGACCCTGCCATACACCCTCTGTTATTCATTATTTCTTTTTGGGAGGGGAGTTGTGCTCCATTTATTGTGTTTGATGGCGTGGGAAGTTGAGTGTGTGCGCCCATGCAAAAAAAGGCATATCGGCCGGCATTTGTAACGATTTGGAAGGAGGAAAATGAGTTTTTATGAGGGACTCCTTTATGATGCGGTATGGCCTTATGCTTTATGATGTTTGCGGTAAAGCAGGTGTGCTAGAAGAAAAATTTCACTTGGAAGCTGCCAAGATTTGAAAAGATATTACACTAATCTGCAAAAGAGCATAAGTGCATGTAAATATAGCCAAGTACATGTAAATACAGCATGATACAACTAAGTGCATGTAAATACAGATGTCATTAAATTCTATCTAAACATACAAAAATAAGAGTGTTATTATTGAATATTCATCTTTATGCGATGACCGACTGACAAATTTGCACTCAGATATTCAAAATTCAAATATGAAATTTTTAAAAGATTAACTCTTTTTTTTTTCTATAGTAGAGATACATTTTATATTTTATTGTCGATTCTTACAATTCAAATTCAATTCTAAAACGATCGTTTTCAAAAAAGGAAAATAAGCAAGATTTTAGTAGTTCTCGTAAAAATGGAATGCAAGAACAAGCCAAATTATTAACTCGATAAATATATTGACTAATATTTAAAAAAGAAATAGGTAGATGTCTTTTTTTTAATTACATGCTTATTTATTTTTCTATGTAAGAAGTATTTAAAAATTCTTACACATTAAGTCGAATAAAAAAAATTTAAGAAATAAGAATAATTCAATCGCAATTGAGAATATATATGTAACTCTAAATTCATATACAGAAACAAAAGATGAATTCGTGTAGAATATAGTTAAAGTATACGAAAAGTGAATAAGTATTCACTATATTTCCTTTATTTCATACCGATATATTTCAAATTTATTAAATGGCTGAAATTTACAATTTCACTCATCAAGCTAATATATCTTTTCAAAACAAAAAAACATTTAAAACTGTAACTTTTCTATGAAAGAAAAGAATACAAATAACTGATTATATATCAAAATGAATAGTAACTTCATAAATGCACTTACTGGTTTTCAAAATCTAATATTTGTCCGATTATTTTAAATTATATGCTTATATTACTTTATTTCTTATTTACACACTTGCCATTAAGAAGCAAGTTAAATATTAAAAATATGTTTGAGCTTATAAAGCTATTGCCATTCTGAAAAGAGAAATTGAGAAGCAGACGATAAATTCGGATTTGGAAACAAATGATTCATAGTGTAAATAAAATTGCTGGAATTCTAAAAACAATGAAGCGTATTTCAGAACATCAATTTAATTTCTTTTATTTGTATTATTGTATTTATTTGTATTATTATAAAAGCATTCCTGCGATCAAACTAAATTTTCAAATTAATTTTAATAAAAATAAAAGCATTTTCATAATACAGAAATAGTTTATAATATATTAAAGACGTTTACCGATATTTAAGAAGTTAATAACTGTGGAATGATGTTAAAGTTTTCATTCGTCTTTTGTTATTGCAACAAAACTTACTTTCTTTTGATGATATTCGAAAAAAAAAATCATTTAATATGATTTATTAAAGGCTAGCAAAATAAATAACATTATCATTTTTACATCCGAAAACCGTAACTGCTTTTGAAATAATCGAATCAAAATCGAATAATTCTTAAATAATCGAACACCATTTATGTGATTTATTTAATTAAGAATTTACGTAAATTCAATTTAAAAAAATTAATAAATATTTAACATTATTAAAAAAAGTTGCAATATATACAGACGGGCATCAGCAATGACAGACCTTTAAATCAAGTGATCTCATTTTTAAATAAAATGATCAATTAAATAATTTGATGATTTTAAAAATCATATCAGAAAATTAAAAAGTCTATTTATTGTCTTCATAATTTTATAATAAGTTCAGTTTGAAAATTTACTAAATTGTCGAGTTCTAATGCTAAATTTAAAATGAGCTTTTGACTCAAGTGCATTGCAAAATAAAAATTGATTTATTAAAGGTCATAATAAAAGACAGCTTAAAAAGATAGTCAGTGTGAATACAAAAATATGTGTTTTTTTTAATTACCGAGAATATTTTAGATAACAAAAATCTAATGCTTAAAAAAAAAAAAAAACTGAAAATTTTTGACAAAAAGTCAAAATTATCTTTACAAAAAGACAAGCTTATCTTTTTGCGTTATTGACTCCTAAAAAAACTATTTATGTTTTAGATAGCAACGTACAGCAACAATGAAAAAAAACAAAAACACCTCATACAGAAAATTCACATCTGAATATAAACAAAGAAAATTATTTGTTTTAAAAAATTCCATATTGGAATCAAATGTATGTCGCAGACAAATGCATTCATTACCAGCGCTTTAAAAAAATAATCTCATTTTAAAGAATATTTTGAAAAATGCGATTGATTCTGGGAATGTAAAATGAAATATTAATTTAATAAACAATTTAAAATCATAAAAGCTTTATCGTTCCTTTTAGGCCATGAAGGTAGGGGAGGAAGCGAAAAAAGGGAAACTAGCAGAGCGTGGCTTCGATCCACGGACCTCTGGGTTATGGGCCCAGCACGCTTCCACTGCGCCACTCTGCTTCGGGAGAAGTTTGTCAAATAAGGAACCGATCAAATAGGATTTCCATATTAGTTACACAAATAAAGCAATTAAATATCGTTTGATGGTTTATTATCTTAAACTGCTTAGATTAGATGTTTTCGAATTGGAACGCTAAATATCATTTTTATTTCTTTCATTTATTACAGCAAAAAAACTTGCACTTTATTTCGTAGATACTATAAAATTTGTTCTTTTTAATTTTCTGCATTTTTTCAAAATAACAGTTTGCTTTACATATCTAATCATCGATTACTTTATTAAAATGAATTTTGTTGTTATAATCTGGACGTTAATATAACAAATATTAGTTTTTCATTTTAATATTTATCTATTATAAACATATTGATTTATTAATTTTTTTATTTATATTATCTATTTTTTAAATTTTATTTATTTATTTTTATCTGTTAAGATGCTTTTAGTAAAATTAAAGGGAAGTTAAGCTATTAATTGAAATAATAAAGTACATTATTCGTTCCGTTTTAGTCGAACTCTGCTAGGTGCAATAATAAGTACATGATACATGAGTAGCGAATATGAAACAAAGGTTACTTAGAATGAGAGAAAAAAAAAGACATTAGAATCAAGAGGGAAATAACAAGATGGTGAAGGGGGGAAAAAAACCGATAGAAAAAATGAAAATGCTCCACATTCTTGGCAACCACGGTATTGGAACATCCACTTATTTCAAATGGCGAATTGAACATCAAAAATAGACACAACACAACCAGGCACCGACGAGATTCGAACTCGTGATCTCCTGTTTACTAGACAGGCGCTTTAACCAACTAAGCCACGGCGCCACGAAGAGACCTTGGGGTTATAATTTACAAACTGAAAGGCTGCTTTTTTTTTTTTTTAAGAAGTTTCAAATATTTTATTACACAGGCCTTTGTTTTTTAAATGAAGTGTAGAAATAAAGCAACTATTTTTTATTTTAGATTGATGTATCAAATAAAGCAATCATTATTTTTCTTCTTCTTAAATTTGACGATGATATACCTAAAAATTCCTTCAACAATTTTAACATTCTGTTCAAAAGTATGATCGTTGAATCTATGAATGTTCATATTATAAGTGGATTATTAATTAATAACAATCAAATTTAAACATGGATGGCAGTTTTAAAAACTGCAGAACACTTATTAACGAAAAATAAAATTCATTTATCAAATAATTTAAAAAATACTGTCAAACATAATTTGTTTTTTAAATATGTGCCATTTAATTTACTTTACATAATAATTCAAAACTGCAATAACTCTAGTTTTAAATATATTTTTAAACAGATGTTTATGTTTTCAGATTTTTTTAAAACTGGGAAATTAAAATCCAAATGCATGTATATTAAAAAATTTATTCCTAGGAATTCTAATGTGAATTATTCATTTTAATAAGTACAGTTAATATGAAACATTCAAAATAAATGTGATGAAATAATTTTTGAAATGTAATTAATAAATAATTTTACTTTTAAGCCGGTTTTTGAAATTTGAAAAAGCAAATAAAAATTATCACTTTCAAAATCAATCTAATTTTTCCTATCATTGTTATACCTTATTCATAGTACGAGAAAAACGTTTTCTGGCAGCGGTGGGATTCGAACCCACGCCCCCGAAGAGACTGGTGCCTTAAACCAGCGCCTTAGACCGCTCGGCCACGCTACCGCTGCAAACGGCGCGCTAAATAATAGTTATGGCAATTAACTATCACGTGACTTATCTCAGTCGGGGACGAAAATAAACAAGTTTATTTCCGGATAAGATTAAAAAGAAGGGGAAAAAATCAACTAGAGCGATTCTGCTATTTTTAAAATTTTATTTCCTTATCAAATAAATTTAAATTTATGCAGATTATTTAAATACTTTTTTTTGTTTTATAACAATTTTATAACAAATTCTTCTTATTTTTTTTGGCTGAATTATAAAATTAATGGAAAGTAACGTGGAAAATACAATAAAAGGACAAACTTTTCTAAATATATCAAATTGAATAACTTCATAGTTGCAACAATTAGAAGAAAAGAGAGAGAGAGAGAGAGAGAGAGAGGGAGGAGACGATTAATTCTTACTTAGCTGAATTAGATTCTTAGTATTAATAATACAAATATTGATGGAATATTTATTTGGAAATTCCACATATTCATCGTATTTTATTTATTTATTGTAATTTATTGATTGATATGTTAGTGCTATGAAAAATTTTAATACATCTATTTTTTTCAATCCATTTTCCTTTATTTCAAAGATTAAAAAAAAAAAAATGTGTATTTGAATGTGATATTTGTCTGTGAATCTCCTACTATTCGTGTTTTCTTTTTGGGCTGAATTTAGAAATCCACTCCTCGATTTATTCCATTAGCCAAGATACGCAGGCTTTTATATCGGTGACACGTTTTTAAATAGATGAAAATTACGGTGTCAGAAATATTTAAATGCAAGTATTACTTTTGATGATTCGTGAATTGCGATGTGAATTTTATTGAAGATTTGATACACGACAAATCTAAGATTTAAAAAAAAATGGTAGACAAAATAGGTTTAAGGGGAATTTTGAGATAAAAGATAAGATAGATAAGATAAGTCTTTCAAGATAAATAAATTAATAAAAAATTACTCAAAGTGAAATAAATCAGCAAAATAATAATAATAATTAGAATAATAATAAAATAAATAAATAAATATATATAAAATAAATTACTCAAAACGGAACAAATCTGTAAAAATAAAGTAAATCAGCGAAAACCTTTAAGAAAGGAATACAAATTTTAATAATGTAATGTTTTTTTAAAAGCCAGACCACACAAGAAGATAAATATGCGGAATGAATATGTAAATTACATTTGTGTCAGCTGCTTTTCTAAAATACCCTTTTTATTTTCGATTAATATTTACAAAAAATTTGACTTAAATATCGATTTACTTCAAATATATTAGTATCATTTTCTAAAATAATATAATATAATTGAAATAAATGGGATAAAATTTGACACAAACCTTGGGAATCAATAAATCAGTTAAATTTATCTTTTACCTAACAAAAAAGCTGCAGTCAAATTAAATCGTAGCTAAACAAAATGGCTCTTAATTATAAAATTTCTTATACTAAATATCAGATATTCTAATGATCAAGGCAATTGTGCTTTCGGTAGATAGAAAATAGATACTTAATATAATTTGAGAATCATTTTTCAAGAAAACCGCAGACATTGAGTTGCGTATTTCAATTAAAAGTAGGCCTGCCGAAAATCTAAAGCCCAATTACTTGGTAAACCGAATCCATTAATTTAATTTTGTGACAAAGTAACTTTGTCCTTAAATGAGATAAACCTATATTTATCTCTTTGAAGGATTTTTAAATGATCGTCTATTTACACCTTTAGTTAAAATCAACAATACCCCATTGAATCATATATATATATATAATTACTATGTTTATCTTACTTCTATAATTTATCAATAATGGGAGCTGAACAGCGGGGTTAAATGGACCCCCACAGTCTCTAAACACACCTGCTTTAGAAGAATTTTATAGCATCGCAGAAATATCGTAAAAAGCAGCTATATAGCTCTCCATTTCATTTTCCCTTCATAGATTTTTTTTTAGAGGAACCATTAAAAGAAAATTGCCTCTAAATGATATAGAGTGATAATCACTTTTAGTAGACCGCTGCCGTATCGTATATCATTTGAGATCCGATTGGAGATAAGATAAGAACGGAGCGAAAACTGGATTTTTATGGCTGTTTGAAGAACTTTTATATTACTTCGGAAGGTTTTTTCATTAGCAGAGTCAAAACGAAGGTAATGTTTGACTGATGCATTGAAGGTAGGATTTAACGAGGTTTTTCCACGATGTCCAACTGATTGATTTACACCTAAAGTTATTAAATTTTTGCTGGTATTAAGTTGAAAATGTTGAGTTACAAAGTCACGGTGATAAAACTATTCGATGTCAGACCCTATCTGGCCCCTTAAAGGAGCTTCATTATATTTTATTGATAGAATAACATCAAGTTATTGAAAGACTATAATTTATAGCCCTCAAGGTAATGAACCTACTAATAACTTGACCAAAATGAACCCAATTAGAAGGATTAGAGCTTTTCAATTTAAGTAAGCATTAATTAACAAATTGTTAATGTATTTATTAAACAAACCAGTCCGTATTAAGCTTAAATTCACATCTTCACCATAACAAATGAACTTTAATTTTATGCCTTCTCTTTTTGATACCATTTTTCTTTTAACAGCAAATTAACCATCTTAATAAAATAATATTCAGACGAATTATACATTTGACTAACTTATATACATGACATTATAAATTCGTCAAAGAACCATTTCTGTTTTTATAAAAATTGTCATTCACTTTTCACAACAAAAGTAAATGTCATTTGCATTCCTTCTTGCCGAATTTAGCTTTTCCAATCTATTTTTTTATAAATAAAAATCTGCTTGAAAGACATGATTTGGCAACGATATAGTTTGAATGAAAGTAGAACAAACATTTTATATTTTCAAGCAGTATAAGCAAAATCACTAAAACAAATATAAAACTTACAAAATAAGAAAAACTTAGGCAGATAAGGAAATTCAATTTAATTTTGAATTTAAATCTTCAAACGCAATTTTATTTCAAAATATTGTCAAATGTTCCAAAAGCTCTTAAAACCTTTCAAAATATTCCAGAGTGATAAAGAATATTTTGAAATGAAGAAGGATCTGTAAATGCTCTAGATTATTTTTGAATTTTCAAAAATGTTTGAGGTCTAGAATGCTCCAAAATGTTCTAAGAACTTTTAAGTATTTCTAAAAATTTCCAAGATATAATAGCGCTCAATATATTCTGTAATATTCTTAAATGCATTAGAAATTTAACTTATCTTCTTGTGTTATGGCTCCTACCTCTCTTTTAGAGTTGAACATCTTTAGTATTAAGTCTAATTTCACGATTTTATATATTTCTTTATTTTTTAAATTAATATCAATTCGAATCGTAAAGAAAAAAAAAATCTCCTTCAGCTTTAATATTCTTAGATGTCATTATTTGTATACATGTTCGAATTTATTTGTAAATTTAATATGAAAACAAAAATGATAGCTGACTAATTTTTCATTTGTAGATTTTTCTTCAAATTAATTTTATTTCAAATATTATCGATCATAGTTGTAGTTTGATTAAATAAGTCTACTGTAATATCTTTCTTATATTAACCTGTATGCCAACACTTATTAATAAAAGTGTGGATATACATTCTTTTCCATCCATTAATCTTTGAAAATTAAGGAAATCCACCATTTCGTTGTGTCTGCTTTAAAACAAAGATTTTAAAAGATTTCAAACTTTAAAGCCTTAATTTTTTGTACATTTTTTTTAAAATTTTTATATTTTATATGATTTTGATGTATATACGAAAAGTATTTATTTAAAATTGATTTTTATTTATATATACACATTTTATTTGCAAATTCTGTTCTATTTCCCTAACTACATGAGGTTTGGAATCGCAAGAAGTTCTTGAATAATAAGGATCTCAGAAAAATTTTGTATTATTCATTTCATTTTCGGACGATTTTATTCATTTTAGGTTCTTATTTAGACAAGCGCAAGTATCCCCATCTAGAAAAATATGTTTCAATATTTTTAAAACATCCCACACTTGCAGCAAATTAACAAATAAAAATAAATGTTTGGAGAAATTTAAGTCAACGCGCGAGGATTTTTGTTTTTATAGACAGGCAATTTGCATGAATTCGGTCATAGAATATATTTTGCCGCCGAAATAGAGAATAAGTGAGAAAAATATAAAAACTACACAACTAAAAATTTAAATAATATTATTTTACGTATTTATGTAATAAATACATTTCGAAGTATTCATTTCTTTTTTATTTTGCGTATTTATCAAATAAATAGGCAAGATAAATAAATAAAAAAGCATTTGGAAATTTTAATATAGTTTTTCTGATTTTTAATTTTTAATTTTAATTAATTATACTTTATTTTTTCTTTTAATTTTTTAAAAAGTATTCCTTTTTTCCCCTTTATTTAGTTTATTTTGTTGCTTTATCATTAGTTTCCATAATTAATATAAACATCCAATTTAATCATGATTTAAGGGCATTGAAGTGACAATAGTAAGGCAAAAATACTCATAGAAAACGATGGGGGGAGGGTTGTATTAGGAGTCTTAATCTACAACACGTGTCTTACGCCCTTGTTTGCCAGTGCTTTTAAGATAATTTCAACGAGCCATAAATAATTCTACAAGGGCGTGCGTTGTAAATAATCGTTTGCAGTCGTAAATGGTGACATCTTTCATCTGAAGAGGCCCTGTTCCGACGAAATGGAAAGTGTTTGCACTTTCGGTTTGCGATTCTACTGCTAAGTTTTACATCCCTTGCCATTTGGCCCTTTTAATCAGTATAGGGAGTGTTCGTTATTGAGAGAGATAAAATCTTTAAATCAATAAAATTCAATAAATAATGTTTTACTACAGAGTATTATCTGAAATAGGTTGTAATATTTATTTTTTCCAGCGGGTAGACTCTTTAAACTGCGGGGTCATTAAAAAATATCTTAAATCAATATAGAAACACCCAGTCTTTGAATAAATTTTAAAATATTCATTAGTTTCTTAATATATGAAAATGGTGAAATTAAGAATATTGGAAATAATCTTAAAAAAAATATTCTGTACTCTGCAGAAACTAAACTGATAAATGATTAGAATCTTATTACATGCATACATATACATAGCCCCAGTAAAAGTCATTGTGGCTATGCTTGTATATACTATGTACTACACATCTCTTCCTAAACGACTGGGCAGATTTCAGCTATACTTTGCGCAGTTATTCTTTATGACAAGATACAGAATACCGATAAATAATGCAGCAGAATTAAATAAAAAATTTAACTAATTAGAAATCTTCTGAAATCATTTCGAAACAAATTATTTTACAAGAAATATTTTAATACCAACTTAATATTTAAAATTTTATCTTTTCAATGATACCAAAATATTTCTCTGTACATTTCCCCCCCCCCCTTACTTCTTTTGAAATGTAATGCAAACTATTTCGAAATGCAAGAAAGTAAGACTGCAATCAATTCAACCATTATTTTCTGAAATCTTTATTTCATACATGTTTTTTTTTTTCCTCTTTTGGGGTAAAAATCATTGTTTAAAGCTGTTATACTCTTCATTTTTGAAAGATTACATGTGTTCAAGGAAAGAATCGAATGATGCAGTATAATAAACGGATTGTAATATTTATTACAGAGTCAGTTTTTTCATTAAATTTTATATGAACGTGTTTAAATCCCGAGCATTTCCTTGGTGATTTTATTTAAAGAAATTTTTAAACAATTCGTAATAAACGAATCTAATATAAGTAAATGAATTCGAAATAAAGCAACTAATATCTTCAAAAGGAAAAAAAAAAAAAAAAAAAAAAAAAAAGGACGGGGGGAGAAATTTAGGCCTGAAATAAAAGCAGAGATTGGCATAGAGGCATGATGATTGGAGGCAAGGTTGAAAAAGATGCTCCAGTCTTGGTGGGTGTCTTGGAAACAAAAATGTAATCTGCATATGTCATCTTTTAAAGAAAAATATAATGAAAGGACGATAAGTAATTATGTTCCCGTTACAAATGTACCGATGGTGACCAGAATGGGAAGAAAGACCAGGATAGCTTGGTTGGTAGGGCATTAGATTCGCATTCCTTGGGTTGCGAGTTTGAACCCGGCAGCCGGAGACCCTCCCAGTGTGTAGTGGCTGGCGCACGTATAAATATGTCGTGGTCACAAAGTCCTCCATATCGAGAGTAATACCACAGGGGGTACTGAGGTGATCGTTCTCTGTGGATGAGTGAATGAATGCATGAATGAAGTCCGCCCAGTATAAAGGGTTGTGACGTGTGAGTAGCTAAGTCATACTCTTGGCCCTAGTTGGCGCTACTGAAAAAACAAGAGACGCTCATTCGGCTTAAATCGCTGACAAATAACTGTCAGCGGGCGTGTAAAGTGCCATAAGTCACAAAAACAACAGAATGGGAAGGAAAAAAATTCTTATCTTACTTCAAGCGCCACTTACCTGCGCTACCCCACAGGATTAGAAGACTGCTAGTTTTCTAGGAGTTTAAATTTACAACAAAACTAGTGCTTAACCCGTTATAATGCTCCAATTGTCGACAGTAAAATTTTTACGTTAAAATCTTGATTGAAATAATAAAGTAATAAAAAATAATCAATATCGTCATGTTTGATAACTGGTTCACTTTACAAATGAGTTAATTCACTTGTAAAATTGCAGTGACACATAAAACTCTGCTGTTACTTTTATTACTGCAGGAAATATCATATACAATAAATCTTCATTTTCTTGTAATAATAAAGGTCATGCAATAAATTTTTATCTCATAAAGTTTATTTTCTTTTTAGTATGACTTGAAATCCTATGACTTGTTCATCACTGCTTGAGACATTTTTTCTACTCACAAATCAAATAATAAATACGCACTGAACTTCCAGAAATCCAGTGACAAATATCATGTTTTTATTACTGTAGAAAACACCTTATGTGATAAATTTTCATTCTCATATAAAAATGAAGTTCATGTGATAAATTCCCCCACAATAAAGCCTGCTGTATTTTTAGCATAGATTCGGAAATATCATAGCTTACTCATTACAAAATCCAACTTTTTTTTCTCGTTTCAGATAATCAATATACATTGTAATTCGAGAAATTCAGTTAAATACACACACACACACACACACACACACATATATATATATATATAAGAAGGGTAATATTTTTATGATCTTCGAAAATGTACCATCAATGTCGAAGATGAAGTCTTAATGCCTGTACTTGCCTTGATATCATGAATACCTGGAAAATGCGTGCGCAATTTTCTCTCATAAAAATGTCAATCTGTCTATTTTGGTTTACGGCAACTTCCCATCTGTGGGTGTTCGCAAATGTAACTTTAAACAAGTTCACTAAACCACCATAAATTTTCTTAAATCCTGTAATTTATATATGTTGTAAACGTATGGAACTCCACAACTTGTATGTTACTCAGCAATATACGACCGCAGCTTAGTGTCTTTCTTGAAATCAAGACGTGGTTAGATTCGACCTAACATTCATGCTTTTCAAAACATTCTAGAAATCGAAAGTAGCAGATTATGTTAAAATGCTTTTAAATTAATTTTTCTTGAAAATTTTTCTACATTTCAAAAAAACGAGACATTTTTATAGAGCGTCGTTCTTGTTTATATGTTGTTTTGCCATGGTGTACATCTATCGATAATATTATCTCACAAGAATCATTTTTAAATTAACTTAAAATTTTAAATTTTTTTAATGATACCTATTTTATATCGCATAATTCTTCTTTAATTTTAAATATTTTTAAAATTAATTTGTTATGCAATTTGTAACAATGTTTTTATAGTCGTGATGAAATTCTTATTGGTTTCATTGCTCCTGCAAAAAATTTAGCCAAGTGTTTTTGCTAGAGTTAAGATTAAGAATTAAAAAAAAATCTTTATTCTGATATTAATTTCGAAGTGCATCGTCACTTCTGCTTTTATTTTGAATACATATATATATTTTTTTCATTTGCCCAGGCTGTAACTTTCAATAGATTGATTCCATTAAATTCATCTTTTACAATCTTATTAATTAACATGGTGAAATGCACAATCAACTATTATTTGCTTATGCCATGCAAAGCATTCATAGCTTTTTCCAATATCCACAATTGTATGCGGGGGAAAGGAATAATAAAGAGTATTCGAGAAAACTTTGAGAAGACCATTCCAGTTAGCGTATTCCAGAAAGTGTGTTAAATAATGCGTATTTGAAAATCGTAAATGTACCATTCAGTTTTAATGATTATAGTATTTCTAATACAAATTCTTGTTGTAATGCATATAAATAATAATATACATACATACATAATACAAAATATGCATAAATTTGTAATACATATTAAAAGGCTTGAAAATGTCTCAATTAAACTTAATTCCAAAACTTCTAATCATCTTGTGATCTTATTCTTAAATATATTATATTTATATTAACAAATTCAATGTTTCAAGTAGCGAAATGAAAGTAGAAACAAGGGTATAAATATTTTTATCTTCAAGGTGCAATATGGAGTCAAACCTTTGGGTATTAAATGTCATTTTTAAAACCCAAAATATAAAAACGGGATGAAAACTAATACCCTGTCTTACCATCTTTTGCAACAGCTGAGACATTTTTATTCAGTAAAAAATAAAAACACGCCCCAGGTGTTATTTGCACTCGTTATGCGTTTCTCATGCATGAAACACAGAAAGACTTAAACATTTTTTTTTAATCATCATTATCATCACAACACGACTCACAATACTTCAAATTATTAATTTTGTTTTTGACAAACATATTCAATTTCGTCAGCAAACGAATGAAAAGGTTCATTTGCTCTTCTAAAAAATCAGCCAGCATTAGTTCCAGAAAAGACAAAAGAAAAAAAAACAAAAAAAAAACAGATTGAATTTCCTTCAGCATCTCAGATAACAAATAATTGCATTTTTATAAGCATTTTTAGTGGAAAAACATATCAATCTTTTTTTTCACTTCATTTCTCCATTACTTAATCAACATAAAAGAAAAAGAACAGGGCTCTGGTTGGTCCACAGATCACGGTGATGTCCTCCGACACTTTCCGAAGAATCCTACCTCTTAACAAATAAGACAGCAGAAGATAATGCGAGCCCGTCCCATGTCAAGGACTGACAAGGGAAGAGGTCACAGAAGCTGACACCTGATGCCGGCCTGTGCAGGTGACTACCTATTTATCAGGCCCATCGAGGAGGGTTGGGATCTTTCAGGTGGCAAAAAAGGGTAATCCATACGCAGTAGATAGGATTAAATATCTACTTTGGAGGCAGACGCCACAGGAATGGGTAATGATGCTTTCTACTTATTGCGCCGTCTTCAGTCAATTCCTGATAAGCAAGGCTAATTTCTGACAATGTTAGTAGCTCTTTTAGTTTAGTTAGACAGGTTAGCTCTTTCGGATTCTCTTGTTTACTTCATTTAATGTTTGAATAAATGAAAATTAAGTCATTTTCTGATAGATTTGTTTTTGGTAAAGTAGGGTAATATATTATAGGTAAAAAAATTTAATTACCACGGAATTTCTTCTTTAAATATTATAAAGGGTGTCCCAAAAATTAACGCAGGATTTCTATTTGTTACAATTCGTGTAGTAAAAGGTTCTCCAAAGGCAACCCTATTAACCCTCCCTCCCTCATTTGACAGCTGATTGTTTAGGGTGGGTAAAAATAGAACGTTACACGATAGAACAATGTGTTAACGCAGGATTTAAATTAAATAATAATAAAAAACACAGTTTTTTTCTTTAATTTGTTATATTTTTATTGAATTGTAAAGTACATAGGATAGGGTTATGTATGGAATAACATGCAGGGCAAATGGCCTCCACCGCTTTGCTGGCATATACACAATCTTTTTGTCGACATTTTCCATGACCATTTTGCATAAATTTGGCTGAATTTCGTTGATGCAGCGTTGAATGTCCTCTTTCAATGCACGCATGCTTGTTAGTACAGACCTTTGCTTTGACTTCAAACAACCTCAAAATGAAATCTAATGGTGTTAAATTGTATGATCTAGGGGGCCAATTCTCAGATTTTCGAACTGTGGCAGCCGGAGCTTCGTTATTTTTGAAACATTGTTCAACATGGAAAATACATTGTTCTATCATGTAAAGCTCTATTTTCACTATATCTAAGCTATCAGCTGTCAAAAGGGGTTTTTTTAAAGGGTTGCCAACACATTACTACACGGATGATTCAAATTCAAATCTTGCATTAATTTTCGGACACCCTTTACATTTACTGTGAAATAAAATAGAGATCAACTTGAGGAAAAGCAGCACTCTGTGTAAAGTTAACAAATAGCACTTTTCAATCATAAGATTAAATTTATGAACAACTAAACAATATATCATTGCCAAGTCCAGTTTAATAGTTTGGTAGTATGGAATCTTCTGAATGTTTAGGAAATGTGTCTTAGAAACCTAAAATCATCGCTGTCACTAATCATAAATGTAATTCATTCTCTGAGATGTTAATCTAGATATCAATTGATCGTTAAATAAAAAACAAAAAACCGTTAAATAAAAAAAAATTACTCTGCTCTATTTCTCAAGATGTTAAAATTAGTTTTAAAAAGTTTATTTCGAAACTTTATAATTTTATTTCAGCCGATTACTCCTTCAAAATTCAATGTTTCAGGAAAAAGAAAGAAGAAGAAGAAGAAAAGAAAAAAAAAAAAGCTTAATACACAACATTGATTATAAAACTTCATGCAAAATATTATTAAATTTAATTCTGGAAATTAATAAAATTAGTTCGCTTTTATTGTTTCTACAGCAATAAAAAAAACATTAAAACGACTTACTCTTCGGAAAGCTTGATGAATATCTGGAATCAATGCTTTTTTTTTTTGTTGTTGTTAGTAGGTAACGTACATAGATAATAACGCTATCTATGTAAATTTAACACCTCGGAGCGACCTTTCCCCTTAATATCAAGGGTTTCTGTCATGTTATCAGTATTATTACCTACAGTGGCTTTTGACGTTTAGTTAAATTGGAGAAATATGCTTTTCTATTATTATTATTTCTCTTGCTATAGTTCAGTTATTCAGAACAAATGCTTTGAATGCATTTTGATAGCATCTTGTTGTTGTTGTTTCCAATGGCACTTGCCATAGGTAAGCCCGCTGATTTGAAATCAACGATTTTAAGCCGAAAGGGAACGTCTCTTATTTTTAGTAGCGCCAACTAGGGCCAAGAGTACGATTTTGCTACTCACGCATCACATTCGCTTGCACAGCCCCTTTTTAAATGGGGGCACATTCACTCATCTCACAGATAGAACAAATGAAGGACAACCATGCCCGAACCGGGACTCGAACCCTGGACGCCCAGATCACGGGGAAGACGCACTACCCCTATGCCAGGACGCCGGCTAGCATCTTCCTAAAAATATAATTTTGAACATTCACAACTTACATGCATATATAAATTCTTCTCATATAATTCTGTTAAAATGCAGAATATTTAGCATTTTATAATGATCCGTTATTATGTAAAAATTTTGATTTTGGTAAAATCAAGAATTTAAAAAAATATATTTATTTTGTTCTATTGCTTTATGCTATGTTTACAATCTATGCCTATATCCATTTCTATATTAACAGTATTCGATAAGGAAATGTCACTTCAGATATAAAATTTAATGATACTTTAGAAGGAAAGGGAAAATAAATAACCTTTTGACATGTTGAAGGTATGAGAAAGAGAATGTCAGAAATGCTATTCTTAGTTTAATTTGACCTTCGCAGGGACCTTAGAAAACGATTAGTCAACTTCACCTATGCCTCATATTCTTGAGTAAATCAAACTCCCACGTTCCATTAAAATAAAAAAAATCTTCTGAAAAAATAAGAAACAAAAATTACATTTAATGTTATAGAATCCAGGACTTATGCATTATAAAAATATTCTAGAGTAATAAATAAAAAGCAGTTTGTTAAAAAATTTGCTTCTCTCACCACCTGTGCAGCGAGAGTTTTAACCTTGCTGTCACGCCACCTGGTGGTCGACCTCTGGCCTAATATGTCAGTAACATGAAGTTTTGTGACTTTGGTAACTCAACTTTGACCTCTGTGGAATGGAATGCTAAGATGTGCTATTTACCTCCATAATTTAAAAGACAAGTAAGGCTGGAAGTTGTGTGGGTAAAAGGTCATTAATATGTTCGCTTATTTGTGCTTTAAAATTAATTAGATGATCACGATACTTATGGAATTTTTTGTTTGTTTTCCTTCCTAATGATCTAGCAAATAGTTTTGCTAATAACCTTGAAACTCTGTGATTTATGCTATTATTTTTTCGAGCGGTAATGAAGGTTGATATACAGGCAAAATGTCACAGTTAATTTTATACTTGATTGGGTATCTGGTGACAGTGCAGTTACCTTACTTGAATTGTGGGAAGAAAATAAGCAATTTTTCTTCAAATCTTCCATACCAGGCTTGGAAGTTTGTCGAAATTATTCAAATTAAATGAAATTATAGGAGTTAATGTCTTCTTGCATAAAATAATTATTTAATATTTCTCAAAACTTTAACTCGGCAAATTGAAGACTACTTATTACTCATTATTTATTACTAGTAATAAAGTTGTTTACATTTATGCAAACAGTTAAATAATAAACACTGTGAAATAATTAATAAAATGTATTGGCTAGCATAAAAAATATTCAATAATTTACGAGCCTTTGATAACTTCTTAATTTTTTTCATTTTAATTCCTGATAATAATCACAAAATTTCAGAGTTTCTAATTTGTTTATTAATTACAAAAAAACATATGTATGAAGCAAAATAAATAAATGAATTATTATTTCGAAATTACAATGATATTACCAGAAAAAATATTATTTTTTCCAGTGATGTAAACTTTAATTAAAAATTTTTTTTGAAATGTTTTTATCTTAAATTCATAGAAAAACCTATTAATTTTCTGAAATGATTTAACTTCGGTGCGTAGATATTGATTGATTAATAAAAAAGTATGATATTTCAAATTTCTTAATAACAGATGGGCGATTATTTATTTGCAGATATAAATTGTATTATATAGTACAAAGTTATATTACGTCGGGTCAATGAAAAAATTATAAATCTTTTTAATCATAGGCAAATTCTGAATTCTCGATTTTTAAATAAAAGAGCTAAATGTTTTTCTCAATCCAGTGCCTAATAGATTAGTTTTTTTTTTTTTTATTGACTTAAAATGCTAAATGAATTGAAAAAATTGTTCGAAAGCATCTTGAAAGAATTGTTCGAATAATAATAAAAAAAAGCTATAGTAATGGAAATGGTAAATTAATAAACTGAGGTAAAGTATGTTTAAATCTTTACAAATCCTTTTTCTGTCATTACTAGTAAAAGCAGATTTCTCTACTGATAGTTTTAGATATCTTGAAAATATTAATAACCAACAACATTTTATAAATACGTGTTTAGCATATATTGCTGGAACTTCAGATTGAAAATAATGTCATAATATCATACATATTCTAACTGCGCTGAAAGACAACATTTTAAAATCATTCTAAATAGTGAAAAAAAATAGACAAAAAAACGGGGGAGGAAAGAATAATAATCAAAACTACCAGTAGCTAACATTCATATCGAAGCCTTATCCATCATCAATAAGTTATATCCTAGTTTCAAGATTCCTATAACAGTAAATCAAAAAAGAATATGAATTACGTTCGCACCACCTACTGTTTGAGAGGACATCGAAAAAAAGTATGGCAGAGCATTTGATTTGTAGCAGTCTGATTTAAGTTCCCAAAGTCGTTTGCTACACCGTTCAGTCAAACGATTTAAATGCTGACAGGATTTATTTTCACGTGATTCCTGTCTAGGCATGAAATATGGAACGGAATTCTCAATGAAAAATTTTGTGTTTATTTGCTTAACTTCTTCTCCTTCTTCTTTTTTTTTTATTTGCGCTGTTTTACCCCCGAGATAAAAACAATGCTTCTCTGAAGGTATTCTTTGAGGAGTGCGAGAAGAATGTTTTGATTCCCCCAATCCCCATAGCAGACGATTTAAAGCGCTGATAAAAATGCAGCGATGACATACGACTTACTTGTTTAGGCAATTTTGTTCTTTTTTGTTGTTGGTTTCTGCCAAAATTTAGTCAGCTGCTACTTATTTTTTTCCTTTCCAAAATCCAGCTGCCATGTTTCACGTGGGGATTTTGTGTGTGTGTGTGTGTGACATTATCTTTAGTGGATTGTTCTTGTGCCTAATCTGGACTGATAATCTGCGCATTACAAATAGAATTCCAGGTTTTCGACTGCTATGTATCATAAACTATCGTTACAAGATGGCATTTGTCCTTCGACTATTTTTTTTTTCTCTTGCGAGAGAACGAATTCTTTTCTGTTATACTCTACTATATTTTTTGTTCTTAAAAAATAAAAAAGGGCAACAAAAAAAATCTAACAAAGCATTAATATTGATTGCTGGCGAGTTTACTACTTACAATATTATTGAATTTTTAGGGGGGAAAAAAATCGACCTCCTTTTTGAAGCAATTTTCAGTTAATGATTTACGAATGTTTATGCATTTTTACGGATAAACTATATGGATATTAAATTCACCAATAAACATTTCTGATCATTTATTCGTATGGTGACACAGAGCCAACATTCAGTTTTCCTCCCTATTTTTTGTAATTAAAGCAAAATTGGATTCAGTGGATTTTAATTAATGCAAATACTAAGCATCATTTTTTAAATACTATTCAGTCATTAAATATAATAAATTCACAAGACATCACAGCCACATTAGATACACAGCTAATCATTTCATCTAACAAAACTTTTCGAAGTGTTGACTTGTTCCATTTTTCTCATACACAATTCGCATTGGATTTAAAAATTAAAATGGCGAGAAGTATTTGACTTGTACCATGAAAGTATTGAATTGACTCCATTCACATCTCACGTCGCATGTCTTTAAACATCCGAATATTAACTGCCATTAAGTTAAAAGAAATGAGGAATAAAAAATAAAGCAACACTAAAATAATAAATTAAAAAAACAAAACTACTTTTTTGTAGGAAAGAAATCAATTTTTGACTCTAGAAAGCATTTTAGACTAAAAACAAAAAATAAACTGTTTACTATGTACACAGTAAACTGTCAGTTATAATACTTGACTAGCTAATATACAGATGTAATTTGGGTAAAATATTTTCATATTGTTTATGAAAAAATATGAATTACTTAATTTATTGTCACTGATTCTTTTTTAAAATATGCCAATCTGCTGGCTTATTTGCGATAAAAATTTGAAGCATTTATAATATAACAAATGTTTTAATTAATACGAATCAAATCTACTTCAGGCAGTTACGAAGTATGAACTTCACATACGAGAGAGTAAAATATAATTTTACTCATCTAATCTTATTAACTAATAAATTATATTTAATACTAGTAAAATTATATTTAATACTAGCCGCCTTTGGCGACCAACCGGTTCGCCAATCTTAATGCTCATTAAAATTTTCATAATTAAATATTTTATGTAATCCCTACTTTAATAGCTTCTTCATTATATTCATTATATTTAATAGCTTCTTCTAAAATATTTTAAAACTCAAATTTTTATAGTCATATAATTTACTCATAATATTATAAAGGCATTCATTCATAACGTAATATGTATCTCTCTAATTTTCTGTTAGCTCCAGTAAAATTTATGCTTTAAATTAAAGTGGAAATAATTAATATAATAATATTTTTTATTGAAACAAAGCATTTTTTTAAAACATGATTACTGAAAACAGAGTCACTGAGCTTCTAAATCTTATGGGCACTAAAGAATATCTTTCTTAATTTATGCAATATCTCAAGAATTTGTCAACAAAATTTTCTCAGAAGCATCATGGGCAGATCGATTAATTAACAATGTTTAATTTTAAATGCATCAAACACTTAGAAAATAAACAGAATCGTTTTAAAAAATTGGTCGAAAACAGACTAAAATAAAGTACTTGAAAAACGATATACTTAAAACTATAAGCATATACAAAAAATATATAACTAACATAAATACAATTTAATTATAAAAGCACACAACTAATCTAAAAATAATTTAAACCTAGTCCGAATCTGTTGAAAATAGTTCTCAACCATCAGAACACAATGCGCATGCGTGAATTTTTAAAGCCAGTTATGATAACGCAAATGCGTGAATTTTTCTACGCCAGTTGGGGTAACGCTATGCAGATTAGAAATTTTTAATTTCCTTTAATCTGTTTTGTTTTAATTCAAAAGTACTTCAGAATGAATCTGAAAGATCGATTAATTAACAATGTTTAATTTTAAATGCATCAAACATTAAGAAAATAAACAGAATCGTTTGAAATAATCGGCCGAAAAATGTTAACCCTAGCCTCACTAGAATGGGGGAAAGAAAACTGAAGCCTTACTCATTTGGCAGTGGGGAAATGAAAAGATTTTTTTGGCGGGAAAGTTAGTTTTTAATTAATAATTAAAATTCTAATTAAAAAATCAAAAAAAGGGATCCCAGGTGCACATTTCCAACCTCCAAGGTATACATGTACTAAATTTGGTAGCTGTAGGTCAAACGGTCTGGCTTGTAGAGCGTCAACACACGCACACACACATTGAGCTTTATATAAATATATATTAATATTTGATAGAATTTACTTAAATAAAGAAATTTAAATAGATATTTTACGGAAATAAAAACATTTTTAAAAAATATCTATTTTATTTTTAATGTAAAAAAATAACTTTTAAAGTTGCAATTGATGACAAAATCTTTTGATCAAATTCAACTTTATTTTTAATTTAAATAAAAATATTTATTACAAAATTTTTAGTTAATTAAATAATAATTTCTAAAAAATTATTTAACTAAGCAATACGAATGGCAATTAAAAAATAATAAGATGATTTCAACTATCTGATCTTTATTCAGTGAAAATGGCATCACTAGAAATAAAATAACTTGAAGATGAAAGAAAAATGAACTAATATATGTGGAAATATAGTTTACAACTTTAAAAAAATACTTACTGTTTAATTAGTTTCCATGAACCTTTCTCTTAAATCTGCTTTGTACTTGAATGCAAGTGTAAGAAAATTTTGTAAAAAGAAAAGAAAAAAAAGAAAGAAAACTGAAATGAAATCTACGATCGCAAATTTCAAGTTATCATGTGAGAACACCATTATTTTTAAGTCATTATTTGTCTTAATTAATTTAAGTCATTAACCATTTTAAACCGGTTGGAAACAATCACGAGACTTTTCTATCGGTCTCTATTCCTCTCTCTCTCTCTCTCTCTCTCTATATATATATATATATATATATATATATATATATATAAATCTTTTTTAAACTTTCATTTTCAATTTTTCTAGCTGGCAAACAAAGTTTTAGAGCTCGACCGACTTTGAGATGAAATAACAGCTATGATGTCATAGTTAGTTCTACGTCAACCTTTTAAAAACACATCTGCTGTGAAAGAAGCATACGTAATAATAATGCAATACTGATAAAAGCAGGTCAGCCTTTTAATAACGCATCTGCTTTCAAAGAAGTATGCATAATAATAATAATGCATTACTGGTAAAAGCTGAATGCGAAAAGATATACGATTCAAAGATGATGATGAAAATTACCATTTATGATTTATTTATTGCCTACGTGATTTCGAGTTTCAATATTCATTACCTATGCGATTTCGAGCTTCACTATTCATTGTCTGTGCGATTTCTAGCTTCAAAACCTCATAACCAAAACAACATCATGTTCTCACATGATAATAATAAAACCGTGCTTATTTACAATAAATGCTATTTCCAGTAATATTGAGTATTAGAAATTGAGAAGTTTGGCAAAATATTAAGCACTAACGCCAAAGCTATTCAATATCTAAACTTTGATTTTCATGATTCATGTAAATCAAAGCACTTTAACTTTACAGACTTTACTCACCTGACATTAAGGACACTACACTACTTTCGATAATTTAATAAAAACACAATGAAATAACAAACCAAAAGTGTTTACGACGACTAATGCGTATATTGACTAATTAAGCTGGAAAATTTCCAATTCTGTCAAGTCAGAAAGTAATACTGGCATTTGTTTTTCAAAAAAGAATGTTAAGGACTAACAAATATAGTAATTAATATATTAAGAATTTTGATTTTACTCTGGGGAAGGCTGCAGCTCAATAGTACCTTTCTTCCGTATATTTACCATTGGAATGACAGATACAATCAAATGAAATATCTGAAAAGCAGTGGCGGAATTTGGAAATAAATTTGCAATTATCAGAACACCGAACTTTTGCTTAAATATAATACTGTAAAAACTTGGATATCTCATATTATAATTCTTTGTAAATTCTAAATAAAAAAAAAGAACATTTATACATTTTCACAAAGTTAGCTCAATTAAAAGATCGAAAATAAATCAGCGTGCTGATTAAATTTATGTACGGAATATAGAACTAAATTGACAAATTTATTAAAAATAAAGGGTCTAGGGTTGCAAAAGGCTTACATCTGTCACTGCTGAAAAACTCATAAAATTTACTAAATTCTCAAAAAAAAAAAAAAAAAAAAGCTTGTAATTTATTTGGATTTTATGTAGGAAAAAATCCCAGTTACCATTCATATAATTTATAGCTTTTTCCTTCATTCTAATATCGAAAGTAAAGCATCGTTTAGCAACTGCTGCTTGTTCAAAAAGATTTGTTATGATCTTGCTCTGTCATTCAAAAACACATCAGTATCTAAAAAATACCATAAAATATTTTTATATGCAAATTATCATAATCGCATCTTTATTTTAGAAAATATTTCAAAAATCATTAAAACTTATTATATTAGTTACTTGAAATCTACAAATTGTATCAACTGCAAGATTGAGAAAAAAATGTTGCTAAACAATTAATCTTGTAATACACGAATAATACAATTCAATTATTAATGATAGAGAAAGAAAAACATTTCTAAGGTCAGCATGAACATTCCAATCTCGCCTTATAATAAAATTAATTCACATAATTATCTATGCAAATTGCTCGACATCATTGTATCAAAAACTTTGAAAGTAAAAATATATAGTGTTATTTAATCACTTGCTTTTGCTTTAAGGGATATGTACAGATGAATTCTCCTTTGAAGCTTGCTTAAAATTCCAAAATATGACATCTTAAACCATGCCGCCTGTATCTCCATCAACATCTGGCCTGCAGATACGGTCGCTCACCTCCTCATTAAAAAACAGAAGATTATAAAAAAAAAATATGTAAATAAAAACGTTACAGATGGGAGCAACTCGTGAAATTAAAATGAGAAAATGTTTCGACAAGCTTTCAAAATTATTACCACAACAAATTAACAAAATCGAAACTCAAAACCGGATAAAAAACTTTTTATCACAGACTGATTAATTCGCACATATCCTTGACCGGATGTTGTCTTGCAATGCGACACGCAGCACCCAATACATTTCATATTTATCATTAGTTCTTTTTTTACACCTATTACTTGGACGCGCCTATCTAAGCGACGACTATGACAACCCTGAGCTGCTGATCAGATGTGCCTCGACTGCTAAGGGCAAGGGAGGCGAAGGGAGGGGGGGGGGATAATGAACAAGTTGATAGAAGAAAAAAAGACGTCACTTGTCAACGTCAGTACAACACCTGAGACACAATATCGTGGTTCTAAAGCTTTGCATTTGATTAAAGAAGCTAAAATATTAATTGCTAATCTCGTGGTAAAGTAAAATCACGAATAACCGTGATGGGAAATGGGAGCCAATTGTTTTTCTGGAAGCAATCGTCTGAAATGTCAAGCAGATGGAAAACATCAAAACTCGAAGAACTGTTTTGCCTATGCTTTGGGTCTTCCATCTCAGAACGACCTTTCTGATAGATAGATAAAGACAAAAAAAGTATTGCCAATCGTGATGGGTAATTTTTCATAGGTTCGATTTTTCCCCCCTTTTTCTACCTATGCTTAGAGTGTCATTATAGGCAATTTCCACAGTTGATTAACGGCCATTAATATGCATTATCAACAAAATAATGTTTTTGCTACTTTACAAATGGTGACATATATGAGAAAATTTTCATGGTGTCGAACTGAATAATTCAATATGTTATAATCGTTGTTTTACACGTGTTGTGATCATTCAAGTGATGGTAAGAAGTGGGCATCACTTTTTTTTTTTTTGAAAGGATGAATAGAAAGAATGTGACTATCGGATATTTTTAAATGAATTATATATTTCTTTCCGTAAGTCTAAGTTTGTATTTCATGTATTTATTTCCATCTAAGCCTGAAATCCCAGCCGATTTGAATTTTAGAAATGTAAAATAAACTTTTAATTAGGAAATAATTCTTATGTATTATCTTTTAATTGCCGAATTACGAAAATTGAATAAAATTATGCAATCCAAAATTACAAAAGAATGAAACTTCTATAAAAATGATGTCCATTATTCATTTATATTTCAAAGATCTTATTTTCGAGGTATATAAAATGCAATAAATGAATCCAAGTTGTAAATGATAGAAAATGATTAATAATAATACTAATTATGTTTTGTTGCTATCATATTGATTGTAAGTAATTATTCCCAATTCTGTCCTGATTGTATAACTTTTATTTCATATTGATCATTCCGAGATTGATCGATGTTTCCATCATGTTATTATATAGCGAAATTAAAGTCTGTAACTGTTATAATACAAAGAGCTTTGATTTGATATTATTTGTTGGATTGCCATTTTCAGCATAAAAAAGGAAGGAAATAAATTTTATACATTTACTTCATTTTTTAAAATTCTATTTTAAAATTCTTTATAAATTTAAGTATTCCGAACTATTCAAAATGATAGCAAAGTTATAAAAATAGATTTTATCAATTTATTTCTTTGAATAAAGTGCAAATTATAATGAATTTTCATTTTACAAATAGTATTTGTTTGCCGTAGCCACATGGATATGAAATTATTTAATAATACCAAATTCTTATCAGCACAAATTTTGAATGAACAATATTTAAATTTAATGGACATTCACGTGATGCACAAAATTTTGCCTCCACAATTTAAATTTGGGAATAATTTCTTTTCTTATATTTGTTGTTCGTAACATTATCAATAATTTTTTCTTTCGAAATTTTTTTTTAATTTTATTTTTGTTTTATATTTTTTGATAATAGCATTCTTGTCTTTATATTCAAACTTCTATTAAAATTTTCATTTTTCATTTAAAATTAATAAAATTAAAAATAGAAAAGTAAGAAAATAAATTTTCTTAAACTTTGCCATGTTTATTTAATATCTTTTTAGATTGACAATAATTAATGGACCCTAGTGTTCCCCCCCCCCCCGAGATTAAAATATTTCCGTATTTACATTTTTTTATGTAATAACTATTTTTGTACAGAATATTATGACAAACAAAATACTTTTATCTCCGAAAGGTTTTTAATTAATAGGAGAATATAAATGGAACCAGTTGAATTAAAAAAAACTGTTGATAGACAATCTTCTTTTTAAGTTATTAGTTTTTATTATAGAAGTACTTCAAATTTCGTTCCCAAGTACTAAGTACAAGAAAGATTTTAATGAATGATTACTTAAATAGTTTATATATATATATCACTGATAAAAACAAAACAAAAATAAACCAAATCAATAGTTGTTTCTGATATAAATTGTTAATTGTCTGCTTTTAATTAATTTTTTTTGGTGTTCTTTCAGAATACTGTTGCGCAAATGTTCCTGTAAAAGTTCTTTGTATTCTTGTATTCCAATAATAATAATAAATATTTAATATATTCTTAAAAGTTTTATTTTTCTTACTTTCATTGAATTTTGTGCAAAGGATATATTTTTATTTTAGGTTTAAACATCGTTAAATAAGTACTCAGATACTTATTGCTCAAATATTACAAGTACTTATATATAATAATATACAAATATCACAGGTCTTATTACTCGAAGTTCTATACTGTTTTCAATTAGATATTACTTATTTATTACTTCATAGGCTACACAGGTGAAGAAAATAGGATATTTTTAAAGCCGTCATTTTTTAATCTAATTAAATGTTCTTTCGAACTCTTTTAAAGGAAATGAAAAACGTTGCCAAAAATGTTTATAAAATAAACAAAAAATAATGATAGAAAAGTTCAAGGTCTCACTATGATCATCACCTAGCAACGGAGTATATGCAAATTTCCTTACTTCAAAATCATCTGCATGTATTAATTTTGAAATGTTAATAAAAATGGAAAGATGTTACACTGAAATGAAATTATATAAATTTCATTTCAGTGTAACATCTTTCCATTTTTATTAACATTTCAAAATTAATACATGCAGATGATTTTGAAGTAAGGAAATTCAATCTTTTATTTTCTCAATTATATAAAGATTGAATTTTTTTATGATCCAAATTATTTCTTGTGGCATAATTTGCTATTAAATTTTCTAATGAAAAATGGTACACTTTCAGTTAATTTCTGATTAATTGCATATTTAATTCATTATTGTCCTTTAATAGTTGATAGTTTCCTTTTTCTTATCTTAAACAGCAAATGGGTTAAGTTGATTGTATTCTGTTCAATTGTTTAGGAAAAGATGAGCAACATAATACCCATACAAGTTTTTATTTATATTAAAATTAGCCTCATTGTTTCTTTAGTATTATTCAAACTGGAATCAATTGTACTATCTTTTACTGGTTTTATAATTTATTTCATTAATTTTATTTGTAGTATTCATTAGATAATTTGTAACTTCGATTGTAAATATGGTCAATTTTCCGTATGATAAACCATTTTGCTCAGATAATGGATTCAAACACTTTTTGTGGTCCTTTTCCAGTGAATATTATGAGTCTCCTCTTTTTTTTTTTTTTTCTTTTTTTTTTAATCAAATTTGTTTTGCATTTCAAGAAAATTTTAACTTAAACAAAACTTTTTTAATGTATTATTTTTTTTATTTCGATTGCTTTATGAAAATGCATATGCTTTTATTTATTTATTATGATCTATAACTGGATAGCATCCATGGTTATAGATATAGTTATTTAGCAATATGCCACAGTACATTAAATACTATATTAAATGAATGGAATGAAACTGACAAGTTCTTTATTAATTAGACTTTGCAGTGCAGATACAGCTATATAGATATGCTATACAGATTTTATGCTTTATAAAATGCGTATTTTCAGAGTTTTGTATTCATATTTTTTACAACTTCATTTATTTAGGAAGTTGGCTAATAATAATATTTCAAATCGATCTGCTTGTGGCCTATAGGGGAATATAAAATGGGGGACTCGTGGGGATCATGATATTTGTCCTGAAAAAATACAACCGTAAGGTTGGTTACATTTGAGCAGTTGATTGGACTATTTATAATAGTTTGATATTAACAATCGATCCTTGATCGAAACCGATTATAAAGAATCAAATAATTTAGTCTACTTTAATATTCCATCTTTTTGTGGCCTAATATATTCCATTTTCTTTCAAAATATCTTTTCATTGATAAACAATCAATTCATCGGGATATTTTTCAAAGTCACTGTTATGAGCCCTAGGCGTAATACATCTTTAAATATTCAAGTCAGTCCTATAAAAGAATACTGTATGTTATAAAGTATCAAAATTATAATATTCTCTTATGTAATTATACATAAATTATTATATGGTCGAAAACTGAAGCGCTTTTAATGTTGACAGTTGGTAATCATGGAAGCTTTAAGTAAAAATCTGCATTAATACTTCCTTTTATTTCCTATTAAAATTATTAACTAAGGCTTGAAAATATCTCTTCCATTTTGTATTAATTAATCCGACTTGGTGCTTATCATTGAAAATTCGCCAAACTCCCCAGAAAATTTTTGTACCCAAAACTAAATTTTTGATCATGGTTCCAATGAAATCGTTAGACTGTATATGTCCCTGGCACTTCTCCATCAACCAAGCGACCCTAGGTAGTTAGTCATTTAAACCTGCCTTGTTGGAAATCGGCCTCTGATCTTTCTCTTTTGCATTTAAACCCAAAAGCTAAATGAGAATGCTTTTCTTTTCCATGACAGGTGCATGAGCAGTTTACAGAATAACGTGCAGCTATATTAAAGGCTATAAGCATTTACGTTTTCACGTGACTTTGGCATCACGTGGATTAATTCTAATTTTGGATTCGATTTTTTTTAATACTTGTAAATTCAAATTTGGAATCTTTTTTTTTCTTTAAATAATACCGGGAAAAAAATTACACATCTTATATTTTTAGTATTTAAAAAAAAGGAAGAGAAAAACAAACAAACAAACAAGCGCAGTATAATAAGATTGTTGCAAGGTAATAAACCTTACAACAATCGTATCATCTTGTGCTTGGTTTGAAAATAAAAGCTGAGCACGGAACACTGAAAGAATAATAAAATATCGTTATCTTCCCGCCATTAATATCCTCCCATGAATACTAATGTCATAACAATGTTTAAATTAAAAAAAAAAAGTAATATCTAAACATTTCCGAGAACAAAAAAAATTCTTTTCGAAATAAATGATTCTGAGAATCCTTAACTGTTCTTAATGGATCGTTTTAATGAATGCAAGTTGTGTCTGATCCACGTAACATGATTAATATTTATGTCAAAATGACCGGCCGACATTTATAAACATTACAACAGGGTTCAGAAATAAAGATGACGTCAAAAGTTGGTAAATTAATTATTGTGGAAGCTTAGTGAATAGAATTTTTTCTTACAAATGACCCAGTTAAGTGCAAGTGGAATAACCCGAAATCCCTTTTTAATTTTAAATTTAGGTTTTGTTCTTATATTTTTGTGGTTACAATTTCTCTGATGTAGGTGTGTAATGTTGCGAATTCCGAGGCAAACTGTAACATTTATTTATTAATTAGCTAAAAAAAAATTTTAAAGAATATATTTTAAAATATTCTGGTGTCATTTCGAGTATGTATAAATATGATAAATTATCTTGAAATAAAAATCCTTTTTAAGTATGGAAAACTATGCCAGGCTGTTGTTATTAAATTGAAAGTTTTAAAATCTTAATAAATTTCCTAATAATACGACAGTTAAAAACGAGTTTAAACATATTAATCAACTCTTTCTTAGGCTTGAATTTATTTTAAAAGTTCATTTTATCATTTACATTAATTATCATTTTTTTTTTGTTTAAATAACCATTTTGATGAAAAACTTTTTAATGCTTTATTTGGTTTATTTTCATAGTTCCAGTCAGATTTTCCTTATTTCTTCGTGCAATGGAGTATTCTAGTAAAATTTTATGCAAGTACAGAATAAGCAATTTAAAACTGCATGAATATATCTGTCGAGAAATTGAATAATTGGAAAGTCCTGTATTCGAAACATTTTTACTTTTTCGTACAAGAAGGAAATTAGAAATAG
Source organism: Argiope aurantia (assembly GCA_026543865.1). NCBI lineage: Eukaryota > Metazoa > Arthropoda > Arachnida > Araneae > Araneidae > Argiope > Argiope aurantia. The sequence goes on along the minus strand of JAPMOR010112712.1, from coordinate 1,447,084 downwards.
AGATTTTTATAGAATATAGACTGAAAAATACAATTTTGTATTTTTCAACCTATATTCTCCTTAGGCTGAAAAATACAATTTTGAAATTATGCTATCAGACTGTGAACATGTTAACTCAAAAACTCTTCGAGCTGAATGAATAAAATTTGTCTTCAAAAGCATCGATATTGATCAAATTTTGAACGAAATCCTTTCAGAAAACATTTGTCCGATCAGCTGTCCTAGTACAAGTGAATATGATAATTAAAAAACGTGAAAAGCTAGATAAATGAAATTTGGTACCCAATTTAACTGCTTAAACGTAGATTTATGTTAGTTTTGGAATCGGGAGGTGGGAGGTCCGTCGGTCAGTATTTGTGCATGCATGTAAAGGCGACAATTCAAAAACGCAATGACTTAAATAAATAGAATTTGATATGTGACCTTTTGACTAAAATTTAAATTTTATGCCAAATTTTTAATTCAATCGGTCGAAAAATCTGAGCCGAAAATACTTTTTGATTTTCTGATATTTGTGTATTAACCATGATCTAGTGATTAATCGTCCCAAAAAATCGTGAAAGATTGCACACTAGATTCAATAAAAAATACTAAATTCACGCCAAATATCACCTATTGTTCGCCAATATCATGAAATTATTACATATCTACCGGTTTTCTTTACTACACTACGAAACACACACGCTACTGTCATGCTTGGGATTATCAAAATAAAAATTTGAGCAGTCATAGCATTCATGGCCTTTTCCCAAGTTTGCACGTCATCTGACAGTGGTTCAAAATTACGAGGTCCGTCGCAAAATAGCCCTAGTGTTGCTTTAAAACGGGACGTTCATATAACTGAACTAAACCAAAGTTTGCAATTTTATGCGAGTGGAAGAGGGATAATGCTTTTATTAGCGCTAATAAGAAAAAAAATTCTGGTCTCTCGCTAGATTTTTTTTTTGGGGGGGGGGGAAAGAAAATTAATTTTTTACAATTTTGGCACTAAATATCTTTTAAAATTATGATTGAAATTTACTTCTAACTGCAAAATATTTCCTTATTAATTCACACTGTTATAAATCCTCGATTCACGCCAAAGTATGTCTCTGTGTCTGCAGAAAAATAGGAGGGCACGGAGGAGGTTTTGATTGCTCCCACGCAGTAAAAGTTCATTTAAATAAACCTTGAAATAATTTTAAAAGTGGGTATAAACATTTACTTTTTAATAAAAATGCAATTTCTAAAATTTAGGAGATTTTTCGTAATTACTTATTCTGTATCCCAATTGTTGGTATACTTTCCTTTTTTTTTTCTCCATCTTTTCTAAATTTTATTATATAGGTTTCTTTTATTTTCTCCTGCCAAACAGTATTAAGACATTTTTCTTTCGTTTTTCTTTTCTTTCTATCTTTTTTTTTCTTTCTTTAAATCAAAACAAAAGGGGACTGGGAGGGTGAGGATAGGAAGATACATATTAATTCTGCCTTCTAGTGGATGACATGCATTTACAAATTTTATTTATAATGCTTAATTTCACATATGTTTATTAACCCATTCACTGCCAAAGAAATTTACAGGTGATTAATTTTACAGCAGTTTTCTATGAGAATTTTATAAATGGCAGTGAATGGGCCAATTTAATAAGTTTCTTTATTTTTAAATATTATGTTCCTATATTGTATGAGAAAATATGAGGATTATTTGAAAATGTTCTATATTTCCCCTAAACATTGTTAATATTCTATAGAACAACAAATATTATTTAGGCAACGTACAAAAAGAAAATCATGAGGATTCTTTAATTTAAAAGACGTATATTTTACAGAAATACAAATATTCTTAGAAAATTAGGGTGATGGTGGTAAAAATGAAAGAATGCTGTCAAACTTTTTTAAAATTTAAATTGAATAAAGAGAACAAAACTTATTTCTTGCAAAAGAAAAAATGAAATCTGAACTTATTTGTTGTATCAAGAAGGAAAATAATTTTATTTTGAAGGCATCTAAATCATTATAATAATCTAAATTTGAGATGCTAAGCTTCAAAGGCATCATTGTCTAAGCATTCTATAGAATTGCGGTTTCAAAATTGTGGATAACATACATGATTCTTAAAATCATATTCACAAAATATCCTATAAAATCTTTCTAATCTGCCTCTCTTACTCAGCAGTATCAAGACAACATTACTTTTGAAATTTTAAATTTAACCTAAAATTTGAACCTGGAAAAAGATTGAAAACAAAAGTGGGAGTAGTTTCCTTAAACTTTATCATGCACTTTATGTACTTGTATATAATTAACCACTTGTCATTGGCAAATAATAGCTACGAAATACCTTTTTACTGTGCGATCTTTGGATTGAGATTCAAATACAATGCACCAGAACTACAAATGTATGCTTTGAGTGTCTTTTTTCCGACCAAAAGAAACAAAAATCTGGCCTAAAACTACAGTTGTACTTTAAAATCACATATCCAAATTCATAAATTTTAAGCAGAGCGTTTTTGACTTATTGTGCCTGCAGGGTTGTGAAGCTACTGAGCAACAGATGGTAAACCCCCTTCACAGATTTGGTTCCAAATTCGATTCAGATCTAAACTTTAGATGCCAAATATGTACACCAAATATTATCCATCTAACTCTATTCCTTTTGCAGTTAGGCCGCGTTGGACTGGTGGTAAGGTCTCGGCTTCGGAACCGGAGGGTTTCAGGTTCGTGACCTGATTCCACTGAAGAACCGTCTTGTAAGGGAGTCTGTTGCACGTTAAATCCGTCATGACCAGACGTCCTCCCGCTGGTGTGGTGTGGCCAACTCAGGTTCGTTATTACTCGTTCTCGTTATCTGACCGCGGTTCAAAATTACGAGGTCCGTCCCAAAATAGCCCTAGTGTTGCTTCAAAACGGGAGTTAATATAATCAAACCAAACCAATCCTTTTGTAGTTATTGTGTTAATATTTTTGGGCAACCGGAGAGATATGCTTAATTTCCATGTGATAATAAGTATGGACATTTTAAAATGCTGCTTAATCTTGTTTTTCAGAAATATAATATAGGTGAGATTTAATTTCAGACACTCGCGATTTAAATTAAATGTGGCCTATTAAATTAATATGTTTTATTTAAATGTGGACTTTAGAGTGAAAAACATTATCAACGAACATTGTATGTTGCAGTTTCTACTGATGGCCTCATAAGATGTGATTAGGCAGATTCTAGAAATATACACTCATTTTCCGGAAAAATCTCAATTCTGGCAACGGTAATTCAAATTATTGTAGCTCAATAAAGAGTTTGCTTTCTTTTATTTTATATAACTTAAATAATTTCATCTGCAGTAATAAATCATTATTATATGTTTGCAGGCCTTTCCAAAATAATCAAGTTTATTACATTAATACTAACTGCCTTTAGCAACCAGCTTGTTTGCTTAGATTATTGACTTTTCAGTCGGTATAAAAAGTATTTTTTTAAAATTCACTTTTTTATTTGATGAACTGAAAAACATGAATTATTTGAATCAATTTACTGCCAATTAAAAAGTGTATATATTATGAGATAAAATAGGAAGTGAAAATCCTGTTACGGAGTTTAAGCTTATCTTCAAAGTGTGTTCTTTTTTTTTTTTTTTTCTTCCCATGAAAGGTTTAGTCTGAAGTATTTTTAATGCAACATGAATAAAAAAATATTTTCTATACCTTCTTAATTGCTTAAGGAATTAATAATTCTGATTCTAAAGCCATTGGGAATGGTGTGATATTCTGTGTAGATTTGAAAGCTGGGAAGAAAAATAACCAGAAGTTAGTATTTCAAATCATACATATGTATGTTTTTTCTGAAAGTAAATTTCAATATTAGGCCAATGTCAAATATTCTTTTGAAATGAAATCCAAAGCCTGTAATTTCCAAAAGAGCCAATCAGGGCGTCGTTGTGGGGTGGATCCAGTCACCGGTCCTTTCGGTTGGCGACCTCTGATTTGCGCACGCAACCTGGAAAAGAGCCATCAAGGTGGAACGGTGTCATTTGCATGACCATTAATTATGACACAATCATTTTTCGCCATTAAACTTAGGGTTGGCGATAAAATGGCATGTGCCTAAAGTTTATCATTGCTCGGAATCGATAGCACTTAAAATACTTTTTTTTTTTTTTTTTTTTACTTTCCGGAGCTGCAATTACTGAAACCTGTTATTGACATGCAGGTATTTTCATCCCAGTTTTTACGATAAACAAAGATCGATATTTGATACATTGATATTTCTTTTTTTCTTTTTTTTAACCAGGCAGAGGACAGTTGCGAGAAACTTTAGCCTTCAGCACCGATTTTTTTTTTTTTTTTTTTTGAAGAAATCGAAGGTGATTTGGAAAATATTGACAAGCAATGGATTTGGGTTGAGAACAAATGTTTCTCTGGAGAAAGATAAATTACTTTATCCCAATTTATAGGGGCTATTTAAATTCAAAGTGATATGACGTAATAATGAAGAGCTCTGCGCTTATAAATAAGTAATCGAATATGTATCAAAGATCATGTTGCATATACTTTCGCTCTGTTTAATGAAGCGACATCACTCCACTTTGAAAAAAAATTAATTATAAAGAAAACTCTTTAAATTGAAATTTGTAAATTAAACTATAAAATCATAAAAATAAAAACTGAAGCTCACCTATCCCTTTAATGACTTGATACAAGTTTTTAGCTGTAAGAAAAAGTTTGTAATATCGTCACTTTATTATAACAAAAAATACATTTTTTTTTTCAAAAAAATTACCGCACTTTTGTAAAGGTTGAAGCAGATCAGCTGTTACATTTTCATAAAGCGGGGAAAAAAAAAAAAAAAATGAAATATTTTTTTAAATGTATAAAATGTGTTTTCACTTCTTCGTGTGAAGGCGTTTTAATAGTATCTTCATCGTTCATTCCATTTCCATTTTACCCCATTTTATAATACGCATGCCCCATCAGGTATTTAATAGTCATAATGCCTTCATCAGCATAGTAAAAATTAAATTGCTCTGTATTTTCCTAAACTGTTTCCATTTCCTTTCAGATGCTGCTATTTTTCATAGCAATAGATTTCATTATTTATTTATTTATACAATTTTTTTTATCTCGGCAAATGAGAAGTCGCAAAACTTTGCAAAGGTGGAAAATGAGAGAATAGAAATTACCTTCCGTAATATGAAAAGCCAATATTATGTAAATGCCATCCCAAGTTAAGATTTTGAACAAAAAAGAAATTGTTAATTAGATATTATTGCATATCTGTATATTTTTACATCGATACTTGTTTAGTTTAGTCACCTTAAAGTTCCGTTTTTCAAAGCAACACTAGAGCTATTTTTGGATAGACCTCTTAATTTCGAGTAACAGTCGGAGGAGGGGAAAGGATGATATTCTATTCGTCAAGAAGTCCCACCCTGGGATTTTGATCCTTTTCCTTTTCAAATTAATTAAATCCTCAGAAATTGTGTGGGAGTTTTTTTATGATAGTAAATGAATTTTTATCACCATCAGGGTTCATGTAAGCTCGATAACTCAAAAATACCCAAATTGCATGGCTAATATTTATCGTCTGATTTTTTTTTTTTTTTTTTACTAAAATTTTAGAACCGTATCAAATATTGGACCAAATTCTTCAAAAATCTGGCTATTCATTTGTTGATATAACCATTCTATTTACATAAACATGATTACTCAGAGACACAACGAATTACATAAATTAAATTTTCTATACGGTCTCTTGATACCAAAATTGTAGACCTATGTCAAATGGTGGACGCTATCTATTTAAAGAAAGTGGTCCTAAATATAAACTCACTTCTCAATATGTTGCAAAGTGAAACAGAAAACATATGTGACGATGATCTCAGCTTCTTTTAAGTTTTATGTTGGGCCTCGTAGTGCTGTGAAGCGGATCTTTTATGCATTTTGATCTGTATACTTGGACTGATGTGTTCAAAACTTTCCTGTAGAATTGCAATTTGTGTAAAACCTCTTACCAAATTTGATTTATCTAATTTATGTTATTTTTACTATCTCACATGCGAAGTATACAAAAACAATCTATTGTAATCATCAAAAAACATTTGGATTTTTGACGAATCTCTTCTCTGCTTTCGGAAATCACATTTTTGGAATTATAAACGCATCTTTGTGAAAATGATAACTCAAAAACGCTTTGAATTAAACGGATTAAATATATTATACAGTCTCTACTCCTAACCTTGAGAATGTCTGTCCGAATATAATAACACGATAACTCGAAATGAAAAGAGGTAGATGAAAAAAATTGGCACACAAATTTAACATTTAGAATGTAAATATATATCGAATTTATAGGGTTAGATAACATATAGGGTTAGATTGTCAGTCGGCCTGTATTTTTGAATGTATATAAATGTAATCATTCCAGAATGATCACATGATAAATAAAAAATGTAAAGAGCTAGATACACTAAATTTCGCTCTCAGTTTCAGCATCTAAAGTGTAGACTCTTGTCAAATTTTCAACGATATCAGTCAAACGGTGGGCCATCTGTCGGTCTATGTTTTCGTATACATGTAAATGCAATAACTGATAAACTTAAGGATTTAAATAGATGGAAATTTGTGTGATTAGAGTTGAAGTCCTATGTCAAATTTCGGTTTCAGTTGATCAAAAAAATTGATGCTCGAAATACATATTTGATTTTCCTTCACTTCTGCAGCAATTAATCGTAAAAATATTGCTAACAGAAGTATAGTGCTAATTAATACAATCTTTCGCAACTATAGTTCTCCATAAGAGTACATTTATTAGAGAACACACGAGAAAGTTCTTGGGAAACTACTCCCGTTGAGTTAGTTATTGTATTAGCATACTCAAGCATAAACATACCGAAAAACATTTAAATCATTGATTGATTTGATGCACGTTCACAAATTTGATAATAAATCTATATCCCAAATTTCATTTCACTCGCTTTTTATATTTTAGAATTATTATATTCAAAAGATAGCGAATGGGCAGGCAGACAGACAGGTAAGAAAGGAAATCTTCACTTTGATATAATTCATTCAAAATTTGATATAAATAAGTAATTTTAGCTTTAAAATCACAGAAAAAATTTTCCTTTCTCTTGCCATTCCGCTCTTGAATCCTTTTATTCGCATAATAACAAATCTTATTATTATTTCTTTTAAAAAAATTAAGACATGTAATCGAAATTTGAAACTGTTTTTTGTTTTTTTTGTATAATATAATATTTTTAATTTATGTACTTTGTATATGACGAAGTAAAATATGGTGAGTAATTTTGATAATCTGTTTTGATCGCTGTTAAGTCCTTGATGTATATATATATATATATAACAAATAAAAAACAGTTGCTACAAATAACAACATTTTTCAGATAAATCTACTTCAAAGAGATAATACGCTGAAATCAGATATTACCTCTTTATCTTGATTTGCACGTGGATGTGGATGTTTTTCATGATTATGAGGTATTTTATCTTCAGGATTAGATCTTATTAGAGAGCCTGCCGTCAGGGGAAATAAAACCGTGTTTATCAACGCTGTATTTAGTTGTAGGTATCTTACTCTTAAACCCTAATGCAACCGCACCTCTTGGTAAATATCCCAGAATTCCTCTACGTAACCCAACCCAAATCCTACACACCAGCATTCTTAATTTTTAAGCCTTGCAATTAAGTCCATTCATTTGGCCTCTTAGCACTTTTAACTCATAAATTTCCCATCGTGCGCGAGGATTCCGACAAGGCGTTGACAGCTAGATGATGCTCCAATACCTCCCAGAATGTTAGAAGCTTCGAAGCAGCAATCACGATTTCTTCTTAAATATCACCTTTTTTCTCTAATATAATTAATGGCCATCGCTGATACCGTCGCAAGTTGAAGTAGAAGTTGTTTTTACTCGCCCCGATTCCATTATAAATGCGGAGGTCTCTCTTTAATTACAACTATTATCTTATGAAAATGGCAACCTTCGGGTATTTTTTTGGTAGCACGACTGATGTGTTTTGGTGATACGAATCTCATATCTAGAATTTTTATAGTGCTGCTTATCCTTTGTGATGAATATATTCGAGTGATATCTGAATCTGGTGAATCAGAATTATATCCTGTTTCCAGTGATAAAATCACAATACACATCTGCTTCTCTTAGAAGTGATATAATAAAGTACATTATATGAAAATGCATAATTTTACTTCATCTGTGAAGACACTTTGCTTTACCTCCATGTAGTAGACCTTCGAGGCAACTGTTCGTTCGCTCATAAAAACTGAATGTGTTAAAATTATACAAAAGTGAAGCAATATGTGCAGAGGCAGTATGGAATTGTCACATATTCAGTTTTTACTTTCTTGTATACTTAGTATAGAGAAAGTATAGTAATCGTCAAAACATTCGAAGTCTAGATCTTGACGAATATCTATGTTTTAGACTGAGCGCACTGTTTTCTTTGAATCTGAAAAACATATTTTTGGAGTATATCCATCTGTCTGTGACAAAGATAGTTCAAAAACGAGCTTTGAGTCGACAGCTGAAATTTGGTATACGGTCTTTTCATCAAATTTGAAGATTTCCATCAAATTTTGATTTCTATCATTTTTCTGAAGATCGCCTGTCCGGTTGTTCGGATATAAATGAGCACGATAATTGCAAAATGAAGAGAGCTAGATAGATAAGATTCGGTATGAAGATTTAACGCCTATAGGGTAGACAGCTGTCAAATTTTATTTCTGAAAATACAGACAGTCTTGATTATCTGTCAGTCTGTACTTTCAGAAGAATGTAAACGCGATCATTCAAAAACGCAATAACTTAAATATATGAAATTTGGTATGGGATTTTGTGACTACAAGTGCAGTTTTGTGTCAAATCTTTGTTTCAATCGGTTGAGAAAAGCGTATTGCCAAATAAATTTTCAAATTCGATTTTCGGATGCTAAAATTGCATTCTAGGAATTAATCACCAAATAACTCGCTTAAGATGAAGCGATAGATTGAGTAAAAACGCTAAATTTACGCCAAAAACTATTGCACGCCATTTCATGTAAGGCGTTCTCTGGCATGACAAGTTTATTAGAGAATATGCGGGAAAGTTTTGGAGAAAGAGCTGCTGTTGTTTTTTTTCAGTTAAAATATAATTGCTAATTTATTTACTTTTGCATGTGATAATATATTAATAATACATTTAGCTCCATCAAATTTATATCGCATTTTTCTTCTTAGAGTTTTTTTCATTCTTCAAGAAGGAAAGAAAGAAACAGGAAGAAATTTCTCAAAGCATGTGCCTTCAAATCAGATCCGATTTAAATTTTCCACTTCGTGCAAAGAAACGTTTAGATTAAATCAGTATTGCCATTTAAGTAAGTTTATTCACAAAAACAAGATACGCAAGCAGAGAAACAGCTGACAATGGTAGCTTCTTGTCCCAATTTGACAATTATATGTTGTTGTCATGCATGCGCAGAAAGATTTCTCTTTCTACGCATGAGTAGCTTTACTGGAGAGACAATATTGACTTAATTTAAGCACTCCTTAAGCAGCGTTCACACGAGATCATCTATTGCGCGCAATGAAATGTCCCGCCTACTTCAGAAAGTTCACGCCACCCCAACGGAACAATAGCAAATAGTTGTCTCATCGGAATAACTATTTGCCATTGTCCCAATGCGGTCACATGATCTAACTGACGTAGGCATGGCCTTGTGTTGTGCGCAATAGTTGGCCTCGTGTGAACGCCGCTTTAAAGAAGCAGAATCTGTCAAAAATGCAGATCCAGAGATGTAGAAGCAAGGTTCAGAAGTTTTTGCAAAGTGAAAATTTTTTTCTCAAATCTAAAATTTGAAAATAAGTTTTAAGAAAATGAAAGATATTTAATGTTAAATAAAAAAATAATTAGAAAAATCTTGTTCTGTAAGATATTATCCTAAATAAATAAATATGAAAATGACACCCGTACGTGTGTATTTATTTTAACTTCACTCTTTCATGGTATTATATTTTACAACTGTAATCTTTTTAAATAGAGGATATCAACGAATTATCGAAATTATCATTTCAATTATACTAATTTTCAACTGTAAATTTTTTCTTTTTTTTTCCAGTTTTTTTTAAAAAGCGTATTTTACACCAATATATTTCATTGTTAAAGTGAAACTCGAATCGTTTCAATTGTTGATACTAATATCTCATCCTGGCTTCTTTTTTCAATGTTATGTTCAAGATATGAAGATTCGATTGATTTTGCCATGTTGAGTAGGTTCTAATACAATGTATGATTTTAATAAAAGTTTTGAAAAAAATGCAATTAATTGGACTCCCTAATACAGAAAAATGCAGTATTTTCATTTTCTTCCTTTTCTTTCGTTCTTTCATTCTTACTTTTTTTTTCTTTCAAATACTGGTAAATTTTTCAAATATTAGTCGCATACGAAAAATTCGTTTCAGGGCATTCATTTACAATCCTACCCTACAATATTTGAAAGGATTATAAAAATATATTTGTTTTCTGGGCATTAATATATTTTTAAAAGGAAAAATGTCATGCATAATAAATTTTTGGAATTGCCAGGCATTGAAAATTTTTATTTTAAATATTTTAAAATGAAAATGAATTCATTGTAAGTACTGAGCTTGTACTCACATGTTATAGTAATTTTGGGTTTGATTTTATTCAGAAATCCTTTTGTCTGAACGTACCCATTTGTACATCTGAACTTGAAGATTTTTACATCACAACATATTTTAAATTTGCTTTTAAAAACTAACACTTTAAGAAACGAATAATTTCATGAAAGTTTTATAATGCATTCTTTATAATGCTGTCTTATTATGCATTCGTTATACATAATATTTATTTCAAAGGATTTCCATTTTACTTACAACTGAAATTTTGGCGATTTTCATTGTCAAAAAACTTTTCAATTCCCTTAACATGATTTTGTATATAAGTTGGCGTATTTTTCTGTTAATAACGAAAAAAAAAAAATGACGAGAAAAAAAAACTGTTCAATATTCAAACTGTTGGCCGTAGAGTTACCAAATATGGTACGTGTTTACTTCATGAGAAGTAACTCAATAAAGAAAGCAGAAGATTTCTTAAAAGGTAGTTCTCTAGGACTACTGAATTCAGCTGGGAGGAGGTCTCAGTCAGGTATGATTAAAAATGTCATTAACTTTGTCCTCAAATAAATAAATTTTTTAAAAATTCAGATTTTATGAGTAATAAAATATTAAAAGCGTTAATTGGTCATTATAGTATTTATAAATGAGAAATGCCTGTTAAAACATAATTACATAAAACTTGGATGCTGTTTTGTCATGAATCTAGTAGACAAATATGGATTTTCTATTAAAATAGAAATATTAAAATAAAAAATAATTAATTGAATAAATAGTTGAAAATATTATTTCATAGACTAATTGCTATTAAAATAAAGAGAATTAATTAAAAATCATTAACATATTGATTAAATTAAAAATGTATTGAGATGCAAAACTAAAATCTCCATTTTATAAAAAGAAAGGCCCATGATATGTATTACCTAGAATTGCAAAATGCCTAAATCCGCCTATGAAGAAAGGATTACCAAAATTTCAATACTCATATAAAATATCAAAACAAATATTATTAAAAATTTTAAAAATTGCATTTTTTTTTTTTTTCCTTCAATGACTTTAGTGCACATTATTTAGCACAACCGTTTTAAGCCGCCTGAAAATTTAAACGATAAACTTTCCAGAGATACAGAGATACCATTATTTTTTCTCTAATTGTAATAATCTTTTTTCTCTTCAAAATTTTTAAAATATCGTTATTTTACAACAATTGCTTTCTTTGTTTAAATAACCTTCTTAATGCACAAACGCATTAAATGATATTAAAATAATTTTTTGCTTGCACATTATCATTGCTATAATTAAGAATAAATTTTAAAAAATAAAAAAAGTAGGCAAATCAAGCTTAAAACATTATAATGATACAAGGTTTGAATTAGAGGATAGAATCTCCTTTATTCGTTTATTTATTGTAATCCCCCCAATTTAATGATATGTTAGCAAATGTTACTAACGTACGTTGTTGTTTTTTTTTTTCACATAGTTTCGTCAGTGAATGACTTGATTGATTGAAATGCAATTAAAAATAGATATTTTGGCGACAAGGATATACCCTAATTCTCCACTGTCCTCTGAAATCTCTGAAAGGTAAAAAACTTCAGAGATTGTAGAAGGACCCGAACATATCGCTTATTAGAAATAGATTTCAGAATACAAGCTTTAAATGAAGAAAAACACACAAAATCGAAATAAAATTTTGTGCGAAACTTTGACCAATGAAATTGTGCATTTCGGGATAGAAACGGATAACAGGCGCAATGCTGTTTTCAAGATTGCAAAACTGACAACAAATTTGAATAACTTTCATCGTTCATGCACCAGAATACAGGATGAAGGTATAGTTCAGCAACGGATTGTAAAACCCTCCGCGTTTTTGCACATGCGTTAGGATGGGTTTAATTAGTCAAAATAGAGGTGAAAGGAGGAGAAGTTTACATTTAACGATGAAGACTCGCGGTTTTCTGAGACGTAAACATTACAGATAATTATACCTCTCATCGTTCCGTGTCTCACCCCTTAATGAGATGGGGTCGTCCAAAAGCGGTCGTTTCAGAATCTGTTGACGAACTATATGCGTTGCTAGATACAATTCTTATCATATTTTCTCAACGGCAATGTAGCAAAACAAGTAACTAGCAGCGGTGGGATTCGAACCCACGCCCCCGAAAAGACTGGTGCCTTAAACCAGCGCCTTAGACCGCTCGCCCACGCTACCGCGACGCGACATGCATGCGAACGCCCCAAATAATAATTCTTGTTGGAAGAATTGAATTTATTCTACTGACAAATTTCTACTGTAAAAAAGATAAACATGAATATTAAATTATTTCCTTTCTTTATTATCGAGAAAGAAGGATTAAATAAAAAAAATGATTATCGTGGGGGGGGGGGATTGTATAATATTTATTTTATTTGCAAGACATCATTTGATTACAAATTTGAGAAAACAAATCCAAAATGTTCACAAGAATAGGTATCGAATTCATCCTAGTAACTTCATATTTACAGTCGAAGTTTTAACAATTTGTCTTGCTATCGATAAGCTCGTAATTAAAGAGAAAAACTCTTTCGTTGTTAACGGATAGTTTTTCTGCCCTCCAAACTTTGAAAAATTTATATATCAACTATTCGAGAGTTATTCCTAGAATAGCTAAAAGAGATCTAATTGAAACAAATCTCAATCAAAAATTTGTATTGATACAGACTCTAGGACATTCAAACAGTGATTGAAATGAAAAGGCAATTATCTCGTTACAGCTGTCACAGATAATTCCTATATTTAGAGTAGATTTTAGTTGAAGATATAATCTTTGATTATCAAAAAACCTCGCTTCAAAATATGCACCAAATTTTTCGAAATAGCAAGTACCAAGAAGCTCCAGGCGATATTCCCTCCATTCTTTACTTTACCTCATGGCCTAAAATTAGAAGAAAAGACGTAATAATAGCACGTCCAACTACCCGGATGATCATCACCCCTGCTCTACTGAATAAATTTGGTTTTTTTAGTAACTCTGACTGTCTCTCCTGTAACCAAGCAAATGAAATTGAACATATTCTCGTGCACTGTCAAAAAACATACTTTTGGTTTAAGCAAACTTTCAATCACCAAGAAATTTAGTCTTTTAAAATTTTGATCCAAAAAAACTGTTTTTCATAAGAGCTTTCTTCCAATTTTTCTTCATTCATTGAGTTTTTTTTTTTTAAATATTTATTACCTTTGACTCTCTGGCATTGGACGTTTGCTGCTAAAAAATCCAAATTAATCATTTCAGTGATAATAATAATTTAGAAGAAAATAAAGGTAGCAGTTCTGTATTTTTTCCCAAGTTTTGAGACGACAATGTGAAATAAATACCCATTTCAAAAATAATAATAATTTTATTTTTGTATTCTTTCAAGTTTTGAGACGACAATTTGAAACAAAACAAGTTTTAAAAGTAAACAGAAAATCTTAGAAAAAGGAAGTCAAATTTATCCTTTATTTTAAAATAAATATATAAATAAAAAGAACTCGAATTTCTAATCCAAAATAGCGAAATATGAAAATATCAGAGTCTTGCTTCGCCTGCCGTGTCCCCGTTTTGCTGAACTCAGTCAACTACTGCATTTTACGTCTGATGATTTATACATGCCACAATTTTCAGAAAGATAGTCATCGTAAAAATATCATCATGTTAAAAAAAATCAAATTATTTGAAATTCGTTATTCCATGAAAAATCTTTTTTTTAAATGTTCCTTTACACGAGATCAATTAAAAAATGCACATTGATTATTCACAACCTTGTTATTTTGTTGCACACGATTTTATGAATATAAATTATGATTAATGTAATTAACTGATTATCAGTATTAAGAGCTACCCAAGAAATATATAACGTTGAAAGAAATTTTTAAAAAAATAGCCTTGGGAATTCGATTTTTTTTTTTTTTGTATCTAGCGATTGTTAATTGTACGAATAAAACTAAATATAATTTATTAATTATGTGATCGTAAACTTCACACATTTGAATGACTAAATTGTAGCAAAGATCAAAGAGCTGAAGTATGAAATTTTTATTATGATCCGAACAAAAAGCAAAAGATATTAGGAATCTGAATGTTCTTATGTGTAACTTCAAAAAAATAAAGCAAAAAAAAAAAAAAAAAAAAAAAATTATATTCGGTACCGTAAAGAATTTATTAAAAAATATAGTTAGGAAACTTTCCAATCGGTAAGAATGCTATTAGATTGCGGATCCATGTCACAATTCATTATATTTCCGCTTCACATTCAGTTGGAAGTTTTTCTATTTCTTTCTTTCAATAATTTCTTTCCGTTTTTCAGTCAGTGATGGTTAAATTAAGAAAGTTTACATAATACTCTTTTTAATGTATTAATGTAGAATGTTTTTAATGTAGAAGTATATATGCTTGATATACTTCTATAACTCTATGATATATTTCTTTTAAATGCTTGATTCAGCCGGCTTGTCCGTGGCAAGTGCCATAAGAAACAACAACAACAAATGCTTGATTTAAAAAATAATAATGCATTTAATGGTATGATTCTGTTTAGATTGGCTTTGCGATGCTGCTTTATGCCTTCAGTATCAAGAGTATTCTTTCCAAACTCAATTATTGGCTAGAGCAAGAAAAAGCATACACTGGCAGCGGTGGGATTCGAACCCACGCCTCCGAGGAGACTGGTGCCTTAAACCAGCGCCTTAGACCGCTCGGCCACGCTACCACGGTGCAACATTGCAGAGTAAATGAAGCAAAGCAAGAAGTAGCAAAAGAATGATCTAGATCAGGGACACAAATAACGAAGCTGATAATAAACGTGAGGGGAGGGGAGGAAATAAGCTAAATCGGTTTTGATCTTTTTAAAGGTTTTATTCTTTTATCCAATGAATTTGGAAAACTTGTGAATACTCGTATTTAAATTTCATGCAGTTGATTTTTCATGTGAAAATAGGCGAAATATATAACTATTCTTTCTGGGAAACTCTACTTAAATATTTTTTTGAGGTCATAGAATTCTTTAAGAAAAAATTTTGTTTTTTTTGATAAAAATAGGTGAATTTACGATTGTTCTTATTTTATTTTTTTTTTCAATTTAAAAATATAGAAGGAAATGCTGATTTATTGGAATAAATGTATTTGATTACTTTTTCAATATTGGAAATTTTAGTGTTTTTTCAAAAAATACTGTATAAAATTTTACCTGTGTTATACGAAAATATAAAGAACTGGATAATATAAAAATTGTTATGGAATTATATTAATCTATTTTCTTTAAATTTGAAGAATTTACTAAGATTTTCACTTTTTTTTAAATTTTTTATTCTAAAGGATTTTTTTCGATGTCTGTAATTCATTACAAACGTTTGCTACATTAAAAAAAAAGAGAGAAAAAAAGCATTTTTTATTTGTTAAAAATCTACTCATCAGTAGCATGCGAGTCTACATTTATTTTTAAAATGATCTTTTTTTATTGTGTAACAGAATTCGTATCTGCAAATAGGAAGCATTTTCATTAGTCATTTACATTAAAATTGTCAATTATTGAAATTTAAAAGCGAAGTTTATTGATTGTAGCAAACAGTGTCTGTCGTCCGCGTGGCCTAATGGATAAGGCGTCTGACTTCGAATCAGAAGATTGCAGGTTCGAGTCCTGTCGCGGACGTGGATGAGAAACACATTTTATTTTAATTCTTTCTTTATTAAATAATTCACGTAGTTTTATTGGTTAAAAGACTAACATTATTCTTTCTTATAGCTTTTGTAAAATATCTATATATCAAGTTAAGAAAAAATTAATCATTTTATAATGATTAATTTAAATTTTTAAATGTAATAGACGCATAAATGAAAAGTCTTCTTGCAAAGCTGATATTATAAAGAATCTTTTTAAAAAATACTGATTGTTTTCAATGAAAGTAAATAATGTATCAGAAAAAATGCTAGGAGTAAATAATAATGAAGTACCTTAACTTTCATTTCTTATTGTTTATTTTTATACATAGCTATTTTATCAGTTTTATACATATTTTATTTATTTTGTAATTGGTGATACAACTGATATCTGTGAAATGTTTTATTATATTTCCTTTCGTAAAGTAAATATATTAATAAATGAATGCCACTTTATCATGAAATACCAGATATATCAAAGTCTCATGAGTCTAGAAATGTGTCGACAACTCCCATGTGGTCTAGTGGTTAGGATTCCTGGCTTTCACCCAGGCGGCCCGGGTTCGATTCCCGGCATGGGAAGATAGGTTCCATGGTGTAATGGTTAGCACTCTGGACTCTGAATCCAGCGATCCGAGTTCAAATCTCGGTGGAACCTTTGTTTTTAATTTTTTAATAATAAATATAATCAATAATAGGGCATAAAATAATCTTGTAATATTTTGGATAAGAGTCTATTAATAATCATAAAAAAAATATAAAAGCTATTCTCTGCATTTCCCATAACTGCTTTAAATGTTAAACCCAAACACTAATTATTTATTTACATGGAAAAGTAATATTATTTTGACTCCACTACTATGTTTAGTACAATGAATTATGAAAGGTGCAAGGAGAAGGTCCGGTGTTTCCGAGGGCCCCGCAGCATTGAATGATTTTGCTAAAGAATAGACTGTTCTCTCTCTCTCTTTTTAAGCTTTAGTTTGAATATACATACATCTGAATACGTATAATGGGCTTCGCACCACTCAATGAATTTCCAAATGGGAAGACAATCCGAATATACATACATTTTAATATTATCACAAAAGTTTTAGAGCGCGATTTTTTTTTTAATTTTTTTTCCGAACCAGCTGTAAGCAATTTGGTTGCTTTAAATCTTATTACAAGTTTAAAAATGATAAAATTTTATTTAGGAACCAACATTAGTTAAGAACTATTGACTACCTTCGACATTTTTCTATAAAATAGTGGGGAGGGAAGAAAAAGAGAACCCCCCCTTCAAATTATGATGACATTTTCAAAGCATTTGCAATAAAACATGTAAGAAAATAATGCAAAAATCGTATATTTTAATGATTTGATTATATGATTTGCATTTTTAAGAAGTATTTCATTCCGTTTCTCTTGATCATTTTTGTGATTGAAATGTTGCTTAGTAAAAAATCATTTCATCATCATCATGTAAGAAATACAATAAATTATTAT
>JAPMOR010112712.1:1385512-1419517 GCA_026543865.1 Argiope aurantia | reverse complement strand
TTTCGCATTTAAGTGCTGAAAAAAATGCGTCAATTTTATTCTGTGTTGCAGAATTTAACACTTAATTTTTAAAATCTTTGAAGTGAATCAAGTTTTCGTGTATCAGTTCCCATTCTTTCTCCTTGTGAAGATGGCCAAAAATATGACACATGGGCGTTTCTTCAACAACTAGCATTTTGAAATATCTATCTTCGGTTCATTAACCAACACATTATAATAAAGTATCTCGCCACCAAAAGAAATATCGTATTCTCCTTCTCTGAAAAAAACATTGCCACCCATCTCCATCTTCCGTGAATTATCATCCGCAAACATATTCTACTACTTCCAGGAACTGTCCACCACATGTTAGTTTACCATTCTCAACAAATAGACACGCTGACAGAAGATGCTTTTTTGGATGGACCCGCCGCACTGGGTGATAGATGGTCTTGACTGAAGACGGACGGACAGCTCTGGAGAGAGCTTAACGCGGCGGGTGCAAAAATACTCAAGGGTGGGATTGAGAAAACATTTCAAGAGATGATGATTAATTGCCAGCGTGGGGGTGACTGCGACAAACTTCTAATCGTGCCTGATGTGGTTGTCAGCAACATCTGAAGTTGGATTTACGAAAGCTTGAGCTCTTGAATACTTTTGGCTTCATATATACGCCGCCGAATTTTGTTAGAACGAAATCTCATCATGCTCCAAGGAAATATTAAATGATGTGCAATTCATTATCTGATTCTTTGAAATATAAATGTAGGGAATTTAAATTATCCATATTCTTAAAATGGATTATTTTCTAATCACCTGAATTCAAACTTCTTCTAACATTTGAATGATGAGAGCATCTGGCATTCCGAAACTTCTCAGCATCTAATTTCGGTATTTTCACTGTCCTACGGAACTACGATATCACGCGAAAATCACGTGATCAAAATGGCTGCTTGTTCAGCTAGACTTTCTTAAAATATCCAATAGAAGCTAGAAAGCCTCTCCTCCCCTTTCCCGTCTTTTTTTTTTTTTTTTTTTTTCTTCTGTTCCCTTATTTTCTGCGGTGAGCGTATTGGTCGAATTCCTGTTCATGAATTTAACAAAACAGTTTTTAAGAACTGCTATAAATAGAACATCTTGCGTGCAATCACCATGAACAGAATATTTGGATTCTTTTTGTTTTTAGATTTTTTTTATAAATAATTAATTTTTAAAAATATATTTTAATTAATTACTTAATTAATTCTTAGAAATTTATTTTAAATAATTATTTTCTAGAAATTTATTTTAATTGCTTTATTTTAATTTTTAACCAGCAATTCTGTGTACAAAGGTTTCTTTAAAGGCCCATGTAAAGTATTTGGAATTGTAGAACCCTCAAAAGAGCCAATGAAAACCCATTGCTTCGAAGTCACCATACCAAAGTTAAAAAGCCCCACCCCCCAAAAAAAATCACAAACGAATCTCTTTGAAGATTAAATACAGCAACTTCCTTTTTTTTTAATATAAGATATTTACTAACAAAAATGAAACGGAGCAATTTGGGATATTTAATTCACATAAGTAGCACTTTTTCATTCGGAATTTTTTTTTTCTTTCTAAAGTTTAAAAAAAAAAAAAAATGGAAACTATATCTTTACAAAAATGCCATTTTCTATGAAGATATGAGAAATACTTAAAATCATGTATAATGAAATAATTTTATGTTTCATCTGACGACCAGCTGCTTGAAACTATTATTTTTATGAATATTTTAAGTTTTTTTTTATATGAAAACATACAAATATTCTAAATTTGTGTACCCTTTTTATTGTGTTGTATATAAAATTGCATACTTCTTAAGCTATGGATACTAAACACTGGAGTCTATCGAAGATTTTTTTCGAAACGCTTAATGTAATCATCTGGAATGGTCTCTCCAAAACTTCCTCGCATACTCTCTGATAAAGGCTTATCCCAGAGAACGCCTTGCACTGGCATACAATAGCTTCAACATATTAATTTTTGTCTCGAATTTAGCATTTTTACTGAATTTATCGCATCATCCTATGCGAATTATTTAGCGATTAATCCCTAGCTTCAGTTAATTGTATCCGAAAATCGAATTTGCCTTTTAGAAGTGTGTTTTTCAATCTATTGAAACAAAAATTTGACTCAAAATTATATTTGTAGTCCCAAAATCACATACCAAATTTGATATATTTAACTCATCGCGTTGTTCAGTTATCCCGGTTACATGTTTCTGAAAGTACAGACCAAAAGATGGTCACTTTTTCGTTGGATTTAGTTCAAACTTTTATAGTTTCTCTTCGTTTTGTAGTTATCATGTTAAATTATATTCGAGCAGATGGCCAGACAGACTTCCTTGGTACTGATTTTACTTAAAATTTGAGACAGAAATGTACAAATTTGTTATAAGGATCATATTTCAAATTTCTTCCCTCAATCTCAAACCATCTTTGGGCCGCGGTGGCCTGGTGCTAAGGTCTCGGCTTATAAGCCGTAGGGTTTCAGGTTCGAGACCCGATTCCACCGAAGAACCTTCGGGGCTGTTATACGTTAAACCCGCAAAGGCCTAACGTTCTCCTGCTGGTGTGACGAGGGGAAGGGGTACCAGCTCATTTGTCGTCCTCGTCATCTGACCGCGGTTCAAAATTACTAGGTTCGTCCCAAAATAGCCCTAGCGTTGCTTAAAACGGAACGTTAATGCAGCTAACTTATTAACTAACTCAAATCGTCTTTGAGTTATCTTTGTCACAGATAGGCAAGCGGACATTTTCCAAAAATGTGATTTTCGAATTCAGGGAGATGTAAAATGTGGATATTCGTAAAAATTTCGAGTTCGATTGTTTTGATGATTACCATACTTTCTTTATACTACGTATATGAGAAAATAAAAAACAAGAACTTATAGTCCGAATGGCAGTGACTCGAAAGTATTTTTACAAAAGCTGAAGATATCTTTATTTGTTTCATTCTTATTGTAGGTAACATCCTTCTCTCAAAATTTTGAGACCAAAGTTACTGTTGAAAGAAGAGATAAAAGTAGAAAATATAGAATATTACTAAAAAAATCTTTATCAATCAATGAAGATTAGGTAGCATCATGTAACAGAAACGAATAAACCATTGATCAAATTAGAAATTAATGAAACAGAACAAACATTACTGAATATTTTGATAAATAAATTTATATATATAGTTCCTTTGCGATATCTCTGGGCAAAATTTATTCACAAATACGAATTCGATACTGAGTAAATTGATAAAGATATAACTATCAAGTACAGAAGATTGTCAGCTAAGGTTCAACTCAGTGATGTAGAGATAGACAATAGAGACATGTGGAAGTCTTTGACATCAATATTAAGGTAGAGGATTCAAGTATTTTTACTATCTTGTGTACTTTGTACAGAGAAAGTATAGTACTCATCAAAAAATTCGAACTCGGGATTTTGACAAATTTCCACGCTTTACATCTCTCTGAGTTCGAAAAACATATTTATGAAAGATGTCCATCCTTTTTTCTGTCTGTCTGTTACAACGATAACTCCAAAATCATCTGAGCTAGACGGTTGTAATTTGGTATACGGTCTTTGTACCAAATTTGCAGATTTCTTTCAAATTTTGTGTAAAATCTGTTCAGAGGAAGTTCGTCAGTCAGGTTGCTCGAATATAAGTTAACACTATAATTACAAAACGAAGAGAGTTATCTATAGGGTAAGTTAACAAACTGACTCGCCGACCCGCCACGAAGGCACATGGATTTAAACCATAAGGCTGAATGACCGGACCGCCGCAACAGCAACAATGGCGGGAACTGTGGTTAAGTCCTAAGGGCCATTACCGGCCACAATACAACCCTCCCCGAAGGAAGTAAGCCTCGTCATCGATGGGAGGAGTCACATCACCCATCTATTTGTGTACCCTCCAGGGTGGCGAGATCCAACCACCATGCCGGAAGCATCTCATCCTCATTTCGAGGTGCCCCCCGGGGGTAACATCTATAGGGTAGACATTCTTCAAATTTTGGGCCAAATCCAAATGTGAGTTGATTGTCTGTTGGTCGGTACTTTCAGAAATGCGTAAACGCGATAACTAAAAAAAAGAATGACTTGAATATGTCAAATTTGGTATGTTATTTTGCGACTACAAGTGCAGTTTTGTGTCAAATTTTTGTTTCAATCGGTTGGACGAAAAAAAAAAAAATCGATTTTCGGTTTCGATTCATATTTGCCCTATAAAAGTTAATATTCCGTAACTACTGTATGTAACTATTGTTCCATACCTTACAATGCCATGACAAGTTTATTAGAGAGTATGCGAGAAAGTTTTGGGGAGACCCACTGGTTAATAAAACAATTTTGCGCTCATTTAACATTCATAAAACATGCTATATTAAGCAAAGGGTATAAATAATATAATGCTTCATTAGACTTTATCTTCGTAGTGACTGCCCTTTCGATCAGTAGCATAGCGACAGTGTAAATAAGGAGGGACTGAGATCCTGGTTGCTGATTTTTTATCATTGAGAAAACATATTAATGTATACATGTCACTTTCCAAAGTCGAATTTGATGTAAGAATGAGAATATATCTGGAGACTATTTCCATTTGTTGAACTGCTTATGACAATTAGAGGTAAGTATGTATACTCTAGATGTTGCTAATTTTTTCCTACACCACTTCTTTTTACAGAAGTTGTATAAAATATCTTTATTTTATTCCATCTGGTGACCTTTTAATGATGTTGTTGAATCACTGCTGTTCTCTGGTTCTCCGACACAAGACAGACATTTTCAAAATTACACGCATTCAACAACTGCAAATCTCGATTGTCCCCCCCCCCCTCTTCCAAAGACATTATGCTCCTGTGACCCGAAGTGAGGGAGGGAGGCGAGGTTAAGTGCCTCCTCGTTTGACTCATAGACCTGAAATTTCCTTTTGGGTCTTCCGTCATCGCTAACCATTACGAATCGAAAGCGACTGCTGAACTTGCACCGCGACGCTATGCGTCACTCGCTGTCAGAGAGTAATGAAGTCTCCGTCTTCTTCAGCACGTCAGCGCAGCACCTCCCCCCTGCGCTTCATGCCCCTATTCTTTACTTTCTTTGCCATTCATAGCGGGGTTGCCAGATCACGGTAATAATAATAAGTTACCTAAGTGTAAAGCCAAAATGTATTTATTGAAGTTATGATTCCTTTCTAAATTTTTACTAAAACCCATTTTTTTTTTCATTTATATAATTCTTCTCTACTACATATACACAAAAGTCATAAGCATAATAAACAAATGATTAACATTGAATAGAGTGAGTCAGTTTTAAAGCTGCACAAAAGGCTGAACGTCTTTTCTAAGTAGGCACACTAGGTAGCTGCCTGGAATTGCTGGGTTGAAAGGAAATTGTAAGCAGATTAAGATTTAAAAAAAAAAACACCTTTATTTTCCTAATTGCAAAATAAATAAATTTATAAAAAATACAAATTCTAAGAATGATAAAATATTAGTATAATATTAATAACTTATCAAGTATAATTGATCGGGCTTCTCTATGCTTCATTACATTTATTTAATTATTAAAACAGGTCGGGGTAACCTGGTTGGTAGAGCGTTGGATTCGCATCCTTTGAGTTGTGAGTTTGAACCAAGCCTGCCGAAGACTCTCCGTGCTAATGGTGGCTGGCGCACGTATAAGCCGAGACGATACCACTGGGGGTGCTGAATCAAAGCTGATCGTTCTCTGATTTAGGTATAAATTACGATCTGTGCAAGAAATGTATGTATGAATGTAATCCGCCCTGTGAAAAGGGCTGTAATGCATGGCTAGCTGAGACGTGCTCTTGGTCCTAGATGGCGCTATTGGAACAAGAGACGCTAAAATTCAGCTTAATATCGCCGACTTCGTCAGCGGGCTAGTCTGTGACAAGTGCCATAAGCAGCAACAACAATTATTAACGTATTTATGTTTGCCTCAGTATTACTGTGTACAAACATGAAAACAGCAGAAGTGGGTGCAATAATAAATAAATAAATAAATGAAAACAAACACATATTCACAAAGTTAATTTTAAAAAAACTTATCAAGCCAAAAGAATTCATTTCCTTTTTTAAAAACGTACTAATATCTGAAATTAAATTGACCTTATTAAAAGACAGAGCTATAATGTGCCCTGTCTGGGGCGTAAAGTATCCAAATCCCGCCACAGATATGTTTTGTCGATAGAACTTCATTTGTGATTAGCGATGAACGAAGATATACTACCGTAAGTATAAGCTCTAGCATGAATCATTATTTCCACTTTCTAAACCTAATTACTATATTTGCAAAGAGTCCCTTGCATATTTCCATACTATGAAGTATTTTGTTTTAAGCTGCATTAAGCTGTTTTAAGCTGCTAAAAAGAAGTGGGAAAAAATTTCTTTTGGTCTCTTCTTTCCAAATAATCAGATAACTAATTTTGATACAAATTTGCTTTTTGTATTAAAACATCAGATTAAAGCTCATTTTAGGAGTTTTGTGTTATCGAACACACAACAAGTAGTTTACCCTCTGACAGATAAAGTAAAAAAAGAAAATAAAAAGACTATAGTTAATCTATAGTAAAGATCATTTACTAAATATCTTCGATTTTATAGCGTTTCTGTGTTATCATGTTGGGCGCCGATGCATAGATAGGTAGAATTTCCCATAAACTGATTTCGTGCAGAATTTAATAGAATCCATAATTTTGGAATAAAAACCACGTACCAAATGTCATTCGTCGAGTTTGTTCCTTTTTTGAGTTATCGCTTTTGAAAAGAAATATAAAAGACATATTTAATTCCAGAATTTTTTTCCCCCCGATTTGAGAAAAATCTGAAACATGAACATTAGTCAAAATCTCTAGGTTGAATTTTTTTTTAAATTTAATATTTACTTATACAATGCTTTTTGTATGCATGGATGCGACAAAAAAAAAAAAGAAATGATTTCAAATTTATTAAGAAAGGTTAAGAAAGCAAAACATTGTTATAAATATAAATAAAATGTTATTTTATAATTTTTATCAATGACAAAGAGTATTAATTGCTCTTCCATAAACCGAATTCTAGACGTTACATACCACATGGAGACAAGAGGCAAAAATCTTTTAGTGTAAATAAAATGCTGAGCAAACATTTAAATGATGACAGTGTGATATCAAAAGCTCAATAATACTGATAGATTGCAGAGCTATGGAAACATTGTAGACGTAATAGGATTGTAGATTGAATAGAATCGTAGATCTAATGACTATATCGAATATAATTGTAAATCTAATGGAAGGAACACTGTAACAAACTAATAGGACTCAATTTTACATTATAACTTTTAAATTGCTTTTCGTAATTCTATTTCGAAAGAATTTCTGACATTCTAATGATCTTCATAGTTTGGATAGAATTATTCTGAATAGATTTCGGATATAATTATTCTGATTATTCGTATAGATTTATTCTGAAATGACTTCGGATGTCACAATTCTGAATCGACTACATCGGATAGAATTATTCTGACTTGACTTCGGATATAATTATTCTGAAGCTAATTATGCCTAAGTTATCTTCATATAAACAAATGTTTATCATATTAAAATATGAATTTCCCTTTTAGAAAATGTATATCCTCAAATTGTACAATAGATAAATGTAAATTGATTTACGAAATCATTGATGAATATTGGGCCAAAATACACGAAAAAAAGAATGGAAAACAAAATAATAATTCCACTTACACCGATATAAGTACAAATTTCCAAAACTTGGCCGTAAAAAGGCCAAAATGGCAACCCTGATTCACAGTGGATAAATATTATGTATACATTTCTTTTCACCCATGAGTCCTCTTGTCATGTCCTGAAGGGCTTGGCCCCTTAAAAAAGTGAGTAAGATGGCATTTTTTAAAAAAATCTTTTTTGTTGAAGAAATGATGAAGGGGTGAATGGTATTTTTAGAGCGACCGCACGCGTCGCCTTGTGTTGAATGGTTAGTTTTATTTTATTAGTTTTTTCCCCCTCCTTTCACTAGTACTGAGATGGGCGTAAACAATTTCACAAGTTAGTCGCGAAGAGTATGCTAGACCTTATTTTTTTTAAAGAGGTGACGTCAAACAAGCGTCAAAGTGACAAAGTGTGAAGCCGGAGAACCTTCAGTCCGTCTTTTTATGAAACCTTTTCACATAATTGCGGAAAAAGGATTATCCAATGAAAAGAATTATTTGAGTTATAAATATGCGAGTAGTAAATATGCTGGTCGCTGAAAAGATTGCTTTATAATTTATATCTCCTCTTTGCATACCGCATATAAGATGAAATAAATAAGCGAAATGAAAAATTCTATCTCAAATGTAACGTCTGAAAAATTCATTACAGCCAACAAACAACAACTGCAAAAATATTTTTATTGATTGTTTTTAAAATTAGTTTTAGTAATAATTTTTCTCAACAATCCAGAAAGCACTGCATTAAAATTAATTTGATATATTGGAAAGTTTATTTTTAAATTTTTGAATGATCTAAAAATGTTTTTGTTTCAAAAATATATTCCATCGTTAACATTAATATTGGATTATATTATTAAGCGTTATATTATTAAGCATTAAAAATTTCAATTATTTTTTCATTGTAAATTGAATTAAAATTTTCAAAAAATTTTTATTAGGTATTTATTATGTATATTTAAGTTCTGTATGTTAAATGGTCTGTCCTATAGAGCTTTGTGGAATGCTTGTTAGTCATCACTACATTACTGCCTGAAGAAATTTTGTATTTCGCAGTTTACAGATGTATGTTAGCTTGGAAATATTATGTTGAAAAGAAAATACGAATAAAATAAATAATCGTGAATTAAATACGAATATAAATGAACAAAATGGTGTTACGAGTGTAATGTAAATTTTTCTTAGTGTTAAAATAGCAGTTTGATCTGTATCAATTTTGTAGATTGCCATATAATATTAAGAGGTTATGATATATGGAAGGGTTTAGAGGAGAAGTTATAAAATATCCTTCTTTCACACACATACACAAATCTATCTATGTGATGGATGAATTAAGACTACCAAATTGTTTTTCGGTTTGAGAAGAGAAGGAAACGAAAGCAAAGATTAAAGGCATAAGATATATACTTCTTTTTCGACTTCGTGTCTCATTTCTTTCACTGTCATTTGAGTTTGCAAAATAATTGCTGAACGTCTTTAGAACGCAAAATTGATGCCAGTTAGTTCCAGTTAATAACACTACTGTCAAGAGATTTTTCATCGTTTCGTCGCTGAATCGTCTTATGCGCCATCCTGGAGTGATATTTCCTGGCCCAATACAAATGTTTCATCTATTGCAAGTGCTTTGAATTTTTTTTTTCTTTACTTCAAAATTTGTCAATGAATCAACGCTCACGCCAATAGCCAATAATTATCTTTGAAGATCTGTACTTGTCTATGGAGGATGCATTTTACAATTTCGATTAATAAAATTATTTGCCCGAGCATTTACCTTACGTTTCGTACACCTTTACTCTACCATCCACTCAGAGAAATTTGTGAACCGAATCGTATCTATCTAGCTTTCTTCGTTTTGTAGTTATTGTGTTAACTTAGATTCGAAAGTCGAACTTAGAGATTTCCTCTCAACGGATTTCACTCAAAATTTGATAGATAGCTACAAACTTGATGTAAAGAAAGTATACCAAATTTTATTCGTCTGACTCAAAGTGTTTTTTAAGTTATCTTAATCGCAGACAGACAGACAAACGGACGAGTATATAGACAGATCTGTTTTATGGACCTAGAGAAGTCTAAAACATAAATATTCGTCATAATCTCGCATTCGAATGCTTCGATTATTAAAATATTTTCTTTGTATTAAATATATGATAATGTATAAATCAAATATTGGGTATCCATAGCCTTGCTATTTCATTGTTCACAGCGTAAAGAATTCCTCAATAATGAAAAGCGAGTATTGTAATAAAGTATTTTTCAAACAAATAACTTTTTTATATTAAAATATTTCTATTAAAGTTCTAATTTTAGGTTCTGGGACAAGACTAATTGAAATCCAACCATCGGAAAAAATGGGTACATAAATTGAAATATTGATTTATAAACATTCTTACATGTACGATATGATTTCATGAATTGGAATAGTGCATTATGAAAAGTTTATTATATGAATGGAATACTGCATTCTGAACAAGGGAGAAGAATTTACACAAATCGAAAAAAAGCATTTTTTTTTTCTGTGCATGAAAGTTATCTTTGCTTAAGTTTAAATTTTCATTTATCTTTGATGAAAAAATTAAAAAAAAAAAAAAGAGTCCAAAGGAGTGAAAAACGGCTTGTTCTTCATGTGCGCACAAAAAGGCATATAAAAAAAAAACCCGATCCTCCCTGAAGATGAATAGTATTCCCACTTCCCTCAAAATAAAACCATCCCGATATATCCGACAACTTTCACAACCACGATAAATGCCTCTCTACCACGCGAAGCTCCGGAAAAAGGAACAATAAAAATGAGTGGGAGATTTTGCTGAGGATTCAGATGACCGATGCCCCATCCGGTCAAAAACCATCCGACGAAACATCTTCAGGGGGTTGACAACACGACAACCCTTCGGATGAATAATTCTATCCCGCGTCCCTCCGTGCGGATAATGAGCGGATGGACCTCTCCATTCATTACCCTCTCAACACGTGTCGACAGGGGCTGTTCAAGCATGAATCCCCTGTCAAAAGGGGGTCTCCAGATCAGAATGGAAAAGTAATGAGTAATTATTTAAAGCTAAAACCAGGGTGAGTGTACTTCCCTCAACTATCCCCAGCATCTAATCTTCGATATATTGAGAAGAGTATGAGTAAGCTTTTGGAATGCTTCTCATCGGCCATGTAGTCAGAAATCTGATACAGATTAACAGGAATATATATTAATTAATTCACCATTGAATTTTTGTGCCAATGTGTTCCACGTGAATAAATAGGCACGTGATCACCAATTTAGCTGATTTGTTTATGTAATTTGGAGCAAAGCTATCTATAACTCTGACGATAGAAACCTACACACGCACGCACGCACGCACGATTGCCAAATGACAGCAGTTAAATGCAAATAAACGCAATACGAATTTTCTGATATATTCATTGAACGATTTTTACTACTGCACTTAATTCGTTAATTAAAGGAATTCCAAAATTCAATTAGAAATGCCAAAGAGAAGGCTCACCAGATCTACCAAAATTCCATTCAATCAGAGGAAACAAGAAGCGAAAGAAATTAAGAAATAATTGTCAAAAGGTTTATTCGAAGGCATAAATAGACTTAGTCGTCATCAAACGGGTAATCGATGAGGTTTAATTATGGTAATTGATGACCATATCTTTCAATGCTACTATCTCACAAATATGGCTTTTGCATTATCCCAAAACTTTAAAAAAAAATCATTTTAATTACATCAATTTTAATTCTGAAAATTTTCTCTTTATTTTCAATATATTTTTGTAATTTAATACAAAATCTGTAATGATGTTTTCAATGTTACAATAAAATTCAAATTTGTGTGCTTTTGCCGATATTAAAATTAAGATGAAAAAATAACTTTGGACACTACCTCCGAAATAGGAATTTCTCCCCCACTTTTGTTTCCTTGTACATACATTTTTTAATTTACATCACAGTAATTTACAGCAAAATAATTCAATTAAATTCATGCTTTTTGGTCATATGAAATAAAAAGGGGAAATTTAAAAAAGTACATTCCCTATTAATCATTTAACAGCCTAAAAATTCAATAATTTGGCTGCTGAAAAGACTGATCGCCAAAGGCGGTGAGTTCACTAAATTTCAGCTATGTATCTGGATGCAATTTTGAGCTACCGTTAGTAAAGGGACTGACAGATAGAATTCCTTGCAAACAGATTTCTCTCGAAATTTTCAACAAATCATCAGTTTTGATGTAAATATACCATAACGAATTTCATCTTTCCAATTTTTCTAATGTTTACATATAGAAATAATTATTATTTCCTTTATCTTTCCTCCCCCTTCCCCCCAGTATTTAAAAAGGGGCAAAATATGCAGATTCCGCAAAATCCTCGGACAGGATTCTTTAATAATTAAGATATTATTTTCTTTGTAAACTTCGAATGCTGTGAATTTTTTTTTAAAGCATTGCTTTGAAATAATTAAACAATTGTTTGATGCAATGATGAATTGGCAAAATAATTTATTTGTTACATTTTAATGCGAAGTACGAAATATTCTCTTAGAGTAATTTTAATATTTTTAATTAAATTATATTAGTTAAAAATCTTTAGACTTTTTTTTATTAATTATTTTATTTTTGTTACATCCATTTAAATCTATTTACTGAAGTACATTTGATAAATGATGGTAGTAAGCCCAAGCCAGGAAGGTTCGAAAACAGACAAAATTTTAAAATAAACCTTAAAAGCCAGCATGGCAACTCTACTAAAATCAGAATAGAAGATCTAGAGAGATCTTTTTTTATGGCGGGTGTATCCTACAGATGGTTATCTGCCCGGAAATCGTTAGCGCCTGCAAAGTGTTGATGAAAAGTTAGCTATTAATTGGTAGGGCTGGCTATTTTTCTTCTCTGGGGCAGTGATTCCCAACGGGTCTTCAGGTGCGCGAATCTGTTTCCTCAAGAGACAGATAACAATGAAAAAATGGTTGTAAAATTTGATTTATTTTTATAAACTTCCTTCTTTTTAAAAGTCTATACCGAACAGTATGGATTGTTTCGCTCACACATTTCGCGTACAGAGGAACCGAGGACTGAAATTTATGAGGTGTGGAAGGACAAAAGATGATATCGTTCCGGAAATCGTTAGTGGTGGCTATGTACTGATGAAAAGTCGGTTATTAATTAGGAAAATGTTCATTTCTCTTCTTCGGTACAGTGAGTCGTGTTCTGTTATCTCTATCTTTAATGTATTCATAGCTTGTCTTGTAATATGCAAACAATGATATATTTGAAGTAGGCATCTTAATTTTTTTTCACTTACCACCCCTTTTCCAAATACATTTTCATGTTTGTATTTAAAATTTTTTTCACAACTTTTAAAATGTATTTTCCTATTATAATAAAACATGAAGAAGGTGCATAAGTTCTCTTCTGTGTTAAAAATTTCGCTTCATACGATTACTTTGTAAGTTTTAATATGACGAATTAATCAAGCTGATCAGATATTTACTTTGAAAAAAAAAATGTGTTTTCAGTACAGCGAAGTGTTTTCCGCATTTCGCAGAAAGAGTGTTCTTAGTATTTCGGGGAAAAAATGTTTTGAATATATCCCTCCACCCAAAGAAAATGCTCCTAATATATTGTAAAAAAAAATGTTCTCAGTACTTCACACACATACAATAAATAAATAAAATATTCTCAGTATTTTTCAAAAAAACTATTTGCAGGATTTCAAAAAAAAAAAAAAAAAAAAAAAAAAAAAAACAGGTGACAACTACAAAAAATACTGTTTTAAACCCGAGTTCAATGAGTTTTTATCGTATCAAAAATTGAAATGGCAGGAGAATCTAAAGAGTTTCGATCAGGAAAAAAAAAAAAAAGATTCAATTTCAGATTTTAAAAAAATTTGAGTCTCTCTCTCTCTCTCTCTTTTTTTTTTTTTTTTTTTTTTTTTAACAGAATTCTAGTGTGCTTCCTAAATTGAAAAGTAATAAAATGAACACGAAGAATGATTTAATAAAATTTTAAAATCGATTCAACAGCTGTAGTTATTTAGTAAATTTCAATTAACTTTTCATGCCAAGGCGATTTCCTGAAATATTTTGAAATACAAATATGAAAAACAGGAACTGTAAAACGCTAATGGAATTTTTCATGAGAATTAAACTTTTATCGACTCTAAATGCGGTCACGATGAACCTTTTCTATCCGCGGCTCATGCGAAAGTGTTCACGAAAAATTTTACTGCAAATCTTGATATGAAAAATAAATATTAGTCTGAAACATGAGTAATCTTTCAAAAGAAATTTAGAAAAAACAGTTAATTAGAAAATTTCAATAATATCTATTAGCTCAAAGCTTTTTTCCTTTTTTTTCAAAGGCTAAGAATTTGATTCTGTGACAGTGCAATATTTTTATTGCACTCTCACTACAATATTTTTATTCACTTGATCATAATCTATCAATATATGCATAATCGACCAAGGGATGGAGTGTCACATCTCTCCCCCCCCCTCTTTTATTTGCTTCTTATCGGATGGGCAAACAACAACTCTTGTTTTGGCATTAAATAATCTAGAGATTTTTTAAAAATAATTTTTAAATTATTGTTGTTTTCGTTTTTTATTGTTACATATTTATGCTGATTTACTATAATTCTCCCTTCACAGACTAAACTGCCAATTATTGCTAATATTTTTTTTCGGCCTTTTTTTTCTATTTTGTATTCCGTACTGTAATCCTTTCTCCTATTTGTTTCAATTCGATTTCTCTTATTAATTTTTGATTTGAATGTTCGTTAACCTTAAGGATAAAGATCTTACCAAAAAGAAAACAAAACTTTTAATGTTATTATGTTTTTACATCTAAAGTATACTGCAGGTAATATATATATTTTTTTTGTAATTTCGTAAGAATTCTGTCAATGTCATATGATATTTTCTACTGCAATTTCCGTTAATTAAACTGTAGCAATCGAATATCAAATATAGCTTAGAGGATAACAGTAGCTTCCAGATGGTAGCATCTTCTAATAATTTAAAATGTTCTGATTTTAAAAGAATAGAGCGTGATCTCCCCAAAAACCTGTTCGCGTCTCTCTGATAAAGTTGTTTATCCTAGAGAAGGCTTTGTATGACATTAGCGTAAATTAGTTACGAAATATTAACCGTCGGCATGCATTTAGCAATTTTACTGACAATATCGTGTCATGCTTGGCGAGTATTTTGGCGATTAATCTCTGCGTACTATTAATAGTATCCAAAAAGAGAATTTATTTTTTACAATTTTCATTAACATTATTTTTCTCCATCCGATTGAAACAAAAATTTAACACAAAACTACACTTGTTATTACAAAATCCCGTACTAAATCTTATATATTCATATCATTGCGTCTTTTACATATTTCTGAGAGTTCAGATCGACTCGATCGATTAGCTCAAAATTTAATATAGATATACACTATAGATGCTAAATTTCATTCATCTAGCTGTTTTCATTTTGTAGTTACTGTGTTACCTTACATTCAAACACTAGACAAACAAACTTTTTATGAGTGGATTTTGCTCAAAATTTGATAGATTTTGCAAAATTGGTGTAAGGACCGTATACCAAATTTCATCCGTCTAGCTCCAAGCGTTTTTGATTTATCTTCTTCGTAGACAGACAGACGGGCAGTTTGTTCCTAGAATGTTTTTTGTAGAATTTAGGGATGTCTAAAACGCGGTGATTCGTCAAAATCCGAATTCGAATTTTTTGAAGAATGCAATACTTTCTCTTTGGTGCTTATACGAGAATATATGGTATACATTCATATACCATAAAAATGAAATCGGAAAGGAATACTGATTTTTAATAGGATAGTTTTTAATGCTCTTCCCGAGGTGAGATGTAGTTAACCTGTGGAGAAAATTAGTTCAAATTATGATATATCTGTACAAAACCATAGTGACAAATCCAGTTCTGTACAAACAACTGTACAAATCTAGTGACAAAAACCATATATTAATAACTATATAACCATCTTTATTAATTTAGCTCTTTGTATATTTAAATTATCGTATTAATATACGAATAGATAGACAGACAAAAAGAGTTTTGTGCACGTATTTCGTTAATTTTTTTTTAATATAATTTCAGTGTTAAGACTGCATACCAAATTTCGACGAGCACATTTGAGATATGGTATCCACATACAGGCAAATAACGCCCACAAAGGGATTTTTTTTTTTTTTTTTTGTATTCATCTGGGAGACCTAAAACATAAAGTTTGTCAAAAATTAGAAATCAAATTTTTTGTGAAATACTATAATAATTTCTGCTTGTATACTTTTATTATATTGAAAATAAAGAAATATCAAAAAGAAATTTTAATTAGGGCGGAGAAAAGAATTTTGCTTTCTATTCCACAAAACTACTAGGTCATCTTTAAATATAAGCAAATACATCTTAATAATATAATAGTTTATCTTAATTATTAATCTTCTTTGGAAGCCGATATTTGCTATGTTTATTTTCAACTAAATCTCTAATTCCTATTTATAAGTCTCTCAAGGAAATATTTTTAAGCATCAGACTGTAACCGAATATTAAAACCTTTGTTGTTTTAAAAACCTTGCACCTGTTCTGTTCATTGTATATATGAAACATTTTGATGAAGTCAAGCCCAACAACATCAGAGTGATATTAAAAATGTAACTGCTCGGTTCATCTATATTCTAATTTTCACTGAGCTATAATTTTATTTTATTTATTTATTATTATTCACGAATTTTACGCATATATTAAATATTATTCTTCTTTCTTAGCATTAGAAGAAAATAATGTGATCAAATATTTGACGAAAGAAAGAAAACCAGTTTTAAATTTGGTACAACAAAAAAGTTATCTTTGAAATTTACACAAAAATAATTTTCAAAAATTTATCAAAATTTAGAAAAATTTTTCTTGGTAATTAAATTGATATCATTAAGAAAATAATGCTTGAAAATTTAAAATGATGTAAAAATCAGTTTTGTGCATTTATATTTTCGTGAGTTCTGAAATGAATTCAATCAATAATTAACTATCGTTTAATATTCATTTATTCAAAATTTTAATTAAAAATTGGAAATTTTTTTGCTTTAGGCATATTTTTACACTGTAATATATATATATATATACCTCCAACGTATCTAGTTATCCTGTAGAGTGCACACTCGTACACAAGCATTTTTTTTTTTTTTTTTTTTGTTTAATAGAAAAACCCCAATTTTTCAAAAATTTTTTAAAAAATTACTAAAACGGAACTCAAAATGAATGCAAAAATATAAAACCCCAAATTTGGGGGGAAAAAATCGAAAGAAAAAAAAACACCCCTCTGCTTTATAGTGCAAAATCTTTATTTTTAACTTGAAGCTTCTTCATCCCTTAACACAGTTGGGCCTCAGAGGAATATAGAAATGTCTCCAATATCCAATGGGTGGAGTTACCTCAAGTTCATGTCTGTAGACATAACAAATCTTATTCAATCGCCACCTGTGTTTAACAATCGCTTGACCAGCCACAGAAGTCACCTTTATTTTAAACTAACTCGTTTCTGGCCAAACTGAAATGGACACGAAAACAATGGAAGAAGAATGCCCGGTAGAGAAAGATTTTAAGTGGGGGGTAAGGGGGATGAAAGAAATATCCAGTTTCTACATACAGGCGCATATATTCTTCCTTTATTTATTAATATTACATTGGAGATTTTTTTTCATTCCCCCCCCCCCCTCCTTTTTTTTTGTTCGTAAGGTGGCTTATTGTTTCTGGTGCAAAACTCTGTGACGAGGTTTCCTGTTGCTCTTGACCGTAGTGGGAGCATCCGGGCATTTTTTTACTGTGACAGACACCCTTGTTTCGGGCCTCCACCGTTTCATTCATAACAAGTGAAAAATAGTTCTTTGAATGAAGTTCTCATCCAGAGGAAGTATGGACACAGTTGGCGTCAAAAATTCAAATTGGCATTGAATGCCCCGAATCAAATGATGCCATTTAACGAAAGGAAGTATGGGGCTGGTTGGCGATAGAAACTCAAACTGGTGAATGAAATGACGCCATTCAGCAAGGAAGCTGTGGTCTATATTCAAATTAGGGATGCTCCTGTGGAATTAAATTACAGAATTAAGGTCCCTAGAGGAAGCCAGGGTCAGTTGAGACGTATTAAAATTCAACCGGAAGTCAGTTTAAGATTCAATTTGATCCTCCCTTACCTAAAGGAAGTGAATCTTCATGCAAATTAGGGAGGTTATTTTATGGATTCAGTTTAATCCCTCTCTTTAAAGGAAGTGAAGCTCCATGCAAATGAATGCAAAACGCCGGACACGTGCTTGTATTTCCTGTCAGTTATTTTGTGGCAGGTTGTGATTGCAATATCAAATAATCTTTTTTATTATACTAAAATCTGAATTCAATTTTCAAGGGCTCATTTTTATCTATTGACAATGAAAATGATGTCATGGTTATCATTTCGATGGAAACCTCAACAGTTTTGATAAATTTTATCATTGAAGATTGTGCCAATCATTAGCGACTCAGAAATTGTATGTTATCGTATTCATTTTAATTTTAATCGACTTTATATGCAGGATTTCCCGGAAAACCTATGTTAGTAAAGATTACCTTTTCTCCAAAAAGGCGGAAATGCTCACATGGAGGGGATGTACGGTGGTTGTAAAACTAATCAAAATCTGCCGTTGCAAATTTGCATCCTTGTTTTGTTGACTCTGTCAGTGCTAGGTTCCTCGGTTCAAAAACTTCAATAACTGTGGTTTCAATTCGGTGAAGCAAACAGGACACACAGTTCTATTTACAATAGGCACTCGCAATTGCAGCTTTAGAATAGCTTACTAGAAAATAAAAGATGGGACCACAGCGGAAACAATATTTCTACCTTTATTTTAAGGCTCAAACGTCAACGACTGACACTGGGCTTACTTTGCTTTTTTAATGTCTCGTTTGGAAGCAACACGAGGATTATTTGAGGATGTACCCCGTAATTTTGAGCCCCGATTCAGATGATGAGAAAGATACCTGAGCTCTCCAAACTTTCGCATCACACTAACGGAAGGATGAATGAGATTAGGAGGATAACGAAAAGAAAATGCAGAAAACTGGACGCTATCTATTTTCCTCTACACCATTGTTTTAAGGCAAATATAATTTTTGTTTGCTTGTTCGTATTTTCACAAAAATAAAGGGATTTTTAAATAATAGGAAATGAAATAATATGAAAAAAAAAAGGAATCATTTGATTAAAAAAAATTAAAACATAAACATCAGTATTGCATTTGTTTTTTGCTTAAAAAGAAAAATCCAGATGTTTTTTATTTTTTTAAAATTTTATTCGTCTTATATATTCGTTAAATTATTTTTTTATTCGTCCAGATATATAGATGTTTGCTTGGTCTTCAAATACCTATTAATTTTTTGAGGGAAATATCTTTAGGAGAATAGCGTAGTTCAGTCTAATGCTGCTTTCCATTATTTATTTTAAAGTCAAATTATAATTTTCCTGCATATAGAAATCGGTATTTCAGAATGATTATCCTTATTCTAATTGCTTATAGTTTTATTATTAAGGCACACAGAGAAATAATCAGGTTTTATTTAAAAGGCGGAAATGAGAATCTAGAGTAACTTTCAAAATGTCTAATCTGTTTCTGTCTCTCTCTCTTTTTTCACTGTAATTGTTCATAAAACAATTTGCATCCAGAATTTTATTTACTTCATAGACGCCTATAGCTCGCACAACTTCCGTGCAGTAGTGCCTGCAAATTATACTGCAGTAACGTCGCTAGCGGAGAACCTGCATATTGCCACTATTAAAAAAAGAAATAAATATTAAAATTTTTAAGCTTATTTCTTCAATTTGAAAATGGATTAAAATTTAATAGCTTGAAGAAAACTGATTAAATAAATAAAAAATAAGAGAATTGTAATATTTATTGGCAGCATTATGTAAAAACGATCAGGTTCAGAAAATTCCAGAAACTGTACATGATTAAGTCTTTTCAATTATATTTTTATTTCATTTTTAACTTTGAAACGAGATTATGAAAGTTTTTTTTTTCTTTTGTCTATTTAACCTTTTAAAATAAATTAAATTATGTTCTAAAATTTATTTTCTGCGTAACAATATTCATTTTGCCCAGCAAGGCAAAATGAGACCTTGACATCCAACATAAATGCAAACATAATAATAATAAATAAACTAATAAATAAATAATAAAAAAAACTGTTGGAAAAATATTAAGGCAATAAAACATGGTGAAATCATAATAAAACCCTCTAATTTGTAATTTACTAGTGTTCATTATTTTCTTTCTTGCTTATGAATGCCTTTATACAATAAAATGAATGAAATAGCCTTTTATCAGGCCTTTTATGTTATAGAGGACCCTCGCACCAGCTATCTCTTTATATAGAAGAAGTTTTCATTAGTAATGTTAAGGGCTTAGATTAGCCTATGAAACAAATGACTCAAATTAAGTGAATAATTTTTGTATGAATTATTTTCGATTTTATATTGTATTCAATTCTTATATTAATTTCACACCTCAACAAATGAAAATAACAATGAAATAATTTCACATTTACTCACAATGAAAGCTCGTAATTAATATTCGTGTTAATCAATTATTTAAATGAAGAGCGCAATCCTTGAATTTGTTTCAAAGTGCCGAGTTGTATAAAATTAGGTTCAAACGAAAACCTACATAATCCCCTGTTTGCCTTACCTTTATTACGATACTTATTATTAATATTTTCATGAGCAGTGACGTCGCATATGAAGGTAAACTGACTTAAAGCAAGATCCATCTAAATAACAACTGGATAAAAGGCGTCGGGGATGTACACTATTATTTATTCTACCTTTTTCTTATACGGTTTTAGAAATGGCAAATGAGCTTTAATGTCGTTTCTGTGAGAGTTCTTTCTAAGTCAGCCGTCCGGGAGATCTATACTCTTCTTCTTTTTCTTTCCTACTTCGCTACGTCACTGTTCTTAAGATGAATAATAATACGTATTTTATTTTATTTCTTTAAAACTTAATTCTTGATTCTTTTTTAAGAGGCGTAGTGAGGTAAGTGGCACCCGGGGGATAAAATAGCATTCAAATATATAGCTTTAAAATATGATATATGCATAAGTCTATTATTGTTTTATCTCTAAAACACTCCTAAAGACTAGCGTTCGGAGCTTCTATACCCCTCCCCCTCTTTCCCTCGATCGCTACACCGTTGGTTCTTCTTTCATTGTTATCTACTTTCAATTTTCAGATACCAAAACCCTCCTCGCTTTTGTGCATGCGCCAAGATACATTTATTTCTACAAAGTAAGGAAGAGATGAAATAACGGGAGGGAAATCAAGGTAAAGAACTGACGAAAAAATCCGAAAAGGAGCTGATCTTATAGCATATCATCCCTTTGTGGAGTAAAATCATCGAAAAGGGTCTAAATCCTGAAACGAATAGTAGAAGGCTTTAGGACTTGACTAAATTTTTACTTTTCGCATAAACTTGAAGAAGCAAAATTCTATACACAATGTTTTTTTTTCCAATTTAATCTTTTACGTCTGTATGCTTGTATTATTTTAATTTATACTTAGATTATTTTCATGTATCCTAATTAGTTCAACACGCACGGGCAGGGCTGAGCCCAATAGGAATAGAGAAATTTATCTGCATTAAAAATAATCCTACTATAAAGATTAAAAATAGTCTAAGTATAACCGTTTCATAAAACGTAAGATTTTGTCTTATCTTTTTACATAAGAAAAATAAATGAGCATTAAAAATGTAAAGAAAAAAGTTGTGGTATCATTTACGTGGACAGTTTTTATAAAATTAACTTTTCTTTGTTGAAATTTTTTAGCGTTATTTTTATATTATATATATTTTTATACATTATTTTAAAAGTAGTTTAATAATAAACTGAATTTTATTTTTATCAAACACATGTTTCTCAAATCAAACACGTATATTACTTATCGAAGATGGGTTTAGAATAAATCTGTCTTCAATAATGAATATACTATATCAAATAGAAGTATATTTCTTCAATAAAGAAAGGCATAAAAATTTGATTCTGAAAATATATTATATGAATAGGTTGTAATAAAAAATATAAATCATTTAATTCCTCAAATGGAATTTTATTGATTTTACTTACGATAGAACTTTAAGTGAAGTTTTTTCATATCATTGAATATTTTCGCCAATGAATGCCATTAGCAATTTTTTTAACGCTTTTGATAAATTTTTTTAACTTCAAAATTAATCAACAACTGAAAAAAATTCTATTTATTTATACCTGTTCATTTTGACACAAATTTTGTTATCAGCATTAGACATCGAAATGATTACTTTTGATTGGAAAAAATAATAATAAAAACGTTAAATATGTCGTTCATTTTAAAGTACCCAAGTTAAATAAAATGAATACTAATTTAATCTCAGCGTTGTGGCGGTGTAATGTTTCCCATGTGGTCTAGTGGTTAGGATTCCTGGCTTTCACCCAGGCGGCCCGGGTTCGATTCCCGGCATGGGAAGTGTGGGGTTCCATGGTGTAATGGTTAGCACTCTGGACTCTGAATCCAGCGATCCGAGTTCAAATCTCGGTGGAACCTAAAATCTTATTTTTCTTCCTAGTAACTATTATGATCAACAATAGGGCATAAAAATAATTTATAAATATTCAACTAAAACTTAAAAGAGTTATTTTCATCTCTCTGCGGAAACTTCCTATTTTTTTCTGCCCTCTCTTTATACCTTTTAATAAAAGATTTGCATTCTTTGTTTATAGTTCTTTTGGATTCACTGTAGGGATCATATGTTTTCTCTTATTAGTTCAAATGTTGCCAAAAAGGAAGAAAAGTTGATTTATCCGTGTTTCATTTTTCTATTGGAATCATGTTTGCTACTTCAGCTACTTCATTATTGAAGAAGTGTGCCTAAATCTCTTCCTTGATTTTTTTATGTCAAGAATTTTAAGTAAGAAAATATTTCGCAATATTCGAAAATTTAAATATTAAATATTTTGCACGCTTTCTTTTTTCTTTTTTGCTATTTTTTATTTCTTTGTATGCAAAATGTATAAAAGCCAGAGGGTGTGGTCTCCTGAAACTTTCTCATATACCATATATTAAAAATGAGCAAGGCCACGAAATCTTTGCACGACATCGACGAAAAATAATTATGAAATACAAATTTGTTTGTTGAGAATCTCGCATTTCGTGATATCTGTATGTATTTTGGACGCCTTTCTGCCGGCCAATCGGCATCAAGATTTGAAACAAAACTACAGTTGCAGTCATGTGATTACATACCATATTTCATTGATTTAAGTCATTGCATTTATGAGTTATTGCGTTTGTATGCATATGAAAATACAGACCGGCAACCGGTCAAATTTTTGACAGATGTGGTTCAAAATTTGATAAGTATATATACTTTAGATGCTAAATCTGTATTTCCATTTTATATACACAGCTTTTTGCGTTGTTTAGTTATCGAGTTCATATGTACACGAACATTCAGACAAACAAACTTCCTGTAAATGGATTTCGTTTAAAGTTTAATAAAGGGCAACAAAATGTAGTTGTCATTCCATATACTAAATTTCGCTGTACTATAGTCTGTGTATTTTCTGTAAGCGGTTGAAGGTCATATTTTCTGGTACCAGTAACGCGGTAGAAAATGTGACCTTGAACCGCCTACAGAAAATACACAGGCTATAGCTCACAGCATTTTTGAATTTCGTGTTCATAGACAGACAGACATAATGTCGAAAATGTGTTTTTCGGACTGAAGAGGTATAAAACGCGAAGATTCGCTAAAATCTCAACTTTTAATTTTTGACGGTTTTAATACTTTCTTGTATGCGAAAAAGT
Source organism: Argiope aurantia (assembly GCA_026543865.1). Taxonomy (NCBI): domain Eukaryota; kingdom Metazoa; phylum Arthropoda; class Arachnida; order Araneae; family Araneidae; genus Argiope; species Argiope aurantia. The sequence continues at coordinate 1,395,909 of JAPMOR010112712.1, read as the reverse complement.
TTTTTAAAAAAAGTCTTTCAATTGTCAAAAAAATAAGACCATGGATTTTAAAGAATCGCCATTATTAAATTTATTAAATTCTAAATCCGAAAGCAAAAATTTTGGAATTATGTTTTTCATTCGATCAATTTGTCTGTCTCTTGTAACACTACAAATTAAAACTAGATGGATAAAGTCTGTATGAGTCTTTACACCAAAACTGTTAATCTCTATCAAATTTTAGACGAAATCTGTGCGCGGTGTCTATCTTTCTTTCTTTACAGAGCATGAAAGTTCGATACCTTAAATACGCAGAACTGAATGGATAAAATTCAGCATATGTGTTTATATCCAGAATCATAAATCAGTATCAAATTTTGAATTTAATCGATTAAGGTAAATTTTCCGAAAAAATATGACTTTCTTTATTGCATCACGAATCACTAAAAGCTCCGTAGGGTTTCTGGTTCGAGACCGAAAAATGTCGTTGCACGCTAAATCCGTCAGGGTCAAACGCCCTCCCGCTGGTGCGACATGGAGAGGGGGTTGCCAGCTCAGGCGTCGTTCTCGTCATCTGAACGCGGTTTAAAATTACGAGGTCCGTCCTAAAATAGCCCTAGTGGTGATTAAAACGGGACGATAATATAACTAAAACTTGAAGCTTAATATACGTGCTATTAATTACACCAGCGGTAGCGAAACGTTCTAGCACAATCTTTCATAAATGTACTTATGTATTCGCATGCTGTTGGCGAAATAAAATTAAAAAGAGCCTACTTGTGTACTAATTTTGGAGATCTTTTTCGGAGATTAATCCCTGTGTATGGTTAATACAGAAGTATAACAGTAAGTACACTTTGGACTTCTTTTTTGCGACTGTATGAAACCAAAATTTGACATAGAACTATAGTCGTAAACCCAAAATCATATACCAAATTTTATATATTTAAGTCTTTTCATTTTTGATGTATCACATTTACATGCTTTTAAGAATACAGATCATCAGACGGACAACCCTTTGACGAATTCGACATTTGTCTACACTTTAGGGGTTAAATATGTGTACCAAATTTTATCCATCTTGCTCTCTTCCTTTTGTTGTTATCATATTAAAGTATATTCTAACAATTCGATAGGCAGACTTCCTCAGCATGGATTCCCTTTTTTGATAGAAATCTATGATTTTAAAGTAGTGGCCATATACCAAATTTCATCTATCTAGTTCGAATAGTTTTTGAATCGTCGTATTCACAGCAGTCACACAGACATAATTTCAGAAATATATTTTTCGAATTCAGGGAGGTCTGAACCGAGGAGATTTTTCGAAATCTGGTGTTGGAATTTTTTAATAAATTTAGTAAATTTCTCTTTATACACGAGATAGTAAGAAAACAATACATTTAAACACAGAGACAAATTATTAATTCAGAGTAGCGACTATTTTGCTTAGTTTAAGCTTTGATAACTATTGATTATTAAATATCAAAAAGTTTAGTGTAAGCATTAGGGTCATTTCAAGGTCAGAGTTTGCCCTCTCACGGTCGTTAACCGATTCGTACGTCATTGCATGGTAGCTAGCCACACGTAAATCTGTCCACTAACCCATATTCACTGGCAGGAAGAATGGCTTCAAGCAGAAGGCAAGCGCCTGCTCTGATCTCATTTCCTCTTTAAGTTCAATAGACACGAGGGAACAATAAAAAGGATGAATAATGGCATTCATTCTCTCCCCATTAATCGACAGCCGTCCATTCAGATGTCAAAGGAAAATGGAATTGAGCATTTTATTTGTTAGTGGATCACAGACAAGATATCTGCCACTAAGAATTAATTTAATTAATAAACTGTAAAATTAAATCAAAGAATTTGTTAGTATGAGGACTCGCCGTGGTGAATTTCAAAAATGTGGATGTAGCGTGTTCTGAAGTCAAAGCAGATGAAAATACTCACAAAGTTAATAAAATTTAATATATATATATATACTTGGTTTTTATTGTTATTGTATTTTTACTTATTAGTGGTTTTTCTTCTAATTTGTCGTTTTGTGTTTTCCTTTCTGTTAAAATGGTATATCTCTTGGGCCTAATTTCAGGGGATTTTCGGGTCACTAATTAATCATTATTAGACTTAATTGTCTGATTTTCCTTAACAGAAAAATCCCTTTTTTTGAATCCCTGCTTGAGGGTGACCCTTGAAAAAGTCTCCAGGCCGGATTCTTTTATTTCATATTTTTTATTGGGTTTATTTGTTTTTCCTATTAACTTGATTTTTATACTTTTATATATATATATATATATATTAAGAATATTAAAAAGCATATAAATGGATCATCATATTAAAAGAAAAGTCACATAATGAGCATTGATATAGGGTTGTAAAACACAGAAATTCTCCTTTGATCAGTCTAAGGAGGATTATAAAAATATAATCTTGAGGAGTATTATTTCGATCTATAGAACACTGCGCCTGGAACTTTTTTAATGTACCACGGCTAGGCTATACAGAGCTATTTTTATCCTTTGACGGCCAGTTCTTCGCTGAAATTATTGCCTTTTAAAACAGTAAATACTAACGTAAATACATATACACACTATTTATATTCTCCTTGTTATCTGATAAGACCGATAAAAAGAATTTAAGTGAAAAAATAAAAATAAATTATAACACAAGTAAATTAAAAAGTATATAATAATATAAAATAAAAGCAGTAGTAAAAATTCTTCTTCGGCATTAATGTCTAAAGATAACATTTTTTTTTTTTAAATCGTAATTTTAACTTTGGCGAAAGTCAGTGATTAAATGTTTTGATGCGCGAGTTTTAAATTTCATAACATTAAAAATTAATTCTTAAAAACTGTACATTACACTCAAAAATATTTATTACAATTAAAACAATCAATGTCGGAAAATGAAATGGATATCATTAAAAAGGTAATTTTTTTGAGTTTTAAAATAATGCGAAAACAGTTTTGTAAAGTAATAGTTTGGGTAAATATGTATGGTCATCATATTTTACAATTTCCTTTAGTAGGTCATAGTTGTTACCCCATCTGAAAATGCCTATTTGCCCGATCGATTAAGCTTTATTTTACGCCCATATTTTTTTTAAAAAATTATTTTGCGTATCATTTCATCTGAATAGAGTTTTTCTTAATCCTATTCATGGTATTTCTAATAATACTTTACAGTTTCATTAATTAACGAAACATTAAATGCAGCTGTAAAAAAGTTCAATGTAGCAGTCTGAAAAGAGCGTGTAGTGATTTGCTAACATTTGACTGTTGCAATTGGATGACAAGCTGGAAGATAAAGGTAGATTTCTTTACATCTAAGTTACTATCTGGCGACATAAATTCTTGATATTAGAAACAGTGAAAATTGGGGCTTGAAAAATCACTTTTCAGCCTCTAACCTAAATTTCTATAGTAACCTACCTAATAAGTAATAAGAGAATTTCTGCGCCACGTAAGTTTTTTATATATATAAAATATTTTGCCAATTTTATGTAAATATGTAATTGGCACTATATTTAATTGCTTATTTTAAGAAAAGACTTGAACGAAATTAAAAAAAAAAAAAACTGTTCTCTAAAGGTTGAGCTTTAAATAGATTTAAAGAAATAATAAGGTCAAATAAAAGTAGCTTTTTCACTGCTATTTGTTAGGAACAATGTATGTTTTGTATATTAGTTTGACATATAAAAGGATTGATATATAATAAAAAAAAATGCTTAGTGAAATTAATAATATTTCATGGATTAAAAGAACAGCGTAATTATAAAGCTGAAGACAGCGGGGAAAAAGTATTATATATTCACAAACATGGAAGTAGATCGCGAACATTAAAAATATGCATCGCGCAATTATCTATTGCTAATGAACATTAAGTGACTCTAAGTTATTTATAATTATATGGATGTCAAAGAGCATTAGAATAATCATTATCTTTTCCTCGTTTAATCTAAATAATTTCTCAATCATCTGTCTCCTCATTAACTAAAATATTACTTCGGGAGATTTTTTTTTGTTTGTTTTTTTTGCATTAAAAAACATTTCATGTGATTTTTATAAATTCAGTTTTCATTTCTTAATCGTTGATTCCTGCTCATAAGCGTTAGCCTTTAGCTTACGAGCAGTACAACTGTTGTACCAGACTTTTATTTTACCTTTCCTTACGGGTCGGTACAACTGCTGTACCAGCAACGAGTCTGGATTTCGCTTCCCCACCTAAACTTTCTAGCTGAACCCTAATTGCCTCATAAAATCCCTTCCCCTTTTGTATCATACCCCTTAGGGGCAGGAGATTTCGTCCAGCAGTTGTTATAATCGCTGTTGGCGCTAGTGAGTTTTGCGAACCCTGCTTTGGCGACATTTTTTTAAAGTAATACTTCCTAAGAGGTATGGAATGAGTTCGCATAATTTCATTTATGAGTAGTATTCGATTGAAAACTTTCTTTTTTTCCCCCGTTCCATAATTTTTTATCTTAATAAAATTTGTAACTTTATAATAATGTGTTTATAGTCGGATCCATCTATTCGAATGATAAATATTTGAACCAAGAATTAGTTGAAGTTTCATTTCTGATAGACAGCTGTAATGAAGGTAATCGGACAGATTGTTACTTCGTGCCCATTCGTCACAAATGATGCAAGGTCCTGGACAGCCTGGTTCGTAGGGCGTTGGATTCGCGTCCTTTGGGTTACGATTTCGAACTCGGACGGCAGAAGACTCCGTGTGTGTGCGTGGTGTCTGGCGCACGTATAAATTTGTCGCGGTCACAAAGTCTCCATGTCGAGAGTAATACCACTGGGGGTACTGGATCAGGGATGATCACTCTCTACATCAGGTCTAAATTACGATCTGTGGATGCGTGAATGAAATGCATGAAGTAAAAAGGGTTGTGACGTGCGCGTAGCTAAGTCGTACTCTTGGCCTTAGACGGCGCTACTGAAAAACAAGAGACACACTCTTGTCTTAAATCACTGACTTCTAAAGTCAGTGGGCTTGTCTTTGACAAGTGCCATTACAAATAAGGCAGAAAATCTAAATGGAACCTCGGATCGTTTTTACGCCCTGTCATTATATTTTACATTATAAAGTGACAAAAAAAAAGTGTTTGTCTTTTGTTAGAGAAACAAGAGTTTTGTTTCAGAGCTTTGTCTTCATGCTTACCTACCCCCACCCCCCATGACGAGCCTCGGGCATATATACTTCCCAGTCACTAATATACTAGTCTAACACAAAATTAAAGAATCGACGACTTACAATTTTTTGTAGCTTTACATTTTAATACTTGAACTGGATATAATCCTGCTAAAAATACATTTTGGTTTTGATTTTTAAGTTAGCTGTCGGTTTCATCATTATTTTTCATGATTTATGAAAACGATTGACTTAATAATTTATAATTAATCATTCATTAAAAGTTATAATTCTAATTTTAAAATATTCAAACAGTTTCTTTAAATCTATCAAAAATAAGAATTAGTAATATTAATACATTCATTTCAATCCACTGAAAAGATACTAGACACTTGAATTATTCCGGAAATATTTGTATTGGAAAAATAAAATAAAATAAAGTAACTGCATAAAAAAGGCAGGAACTCTAGATTTAATTTTAAACATTTTCCGAAAGACAATCTAAATCATCTACTAGTAAAAATACTTGTATTTAATAACAAATGCTGATGATTTAGAATACCAGCTTTACTTTTTAAGGGTTTTTTTTAATGATTTTTTGCTAACTACTCTTTAACATAATGTTATCGCAAAGAAATCTTACGTATCGAATTCTAAGTAAACCATATCTAATCTTACTTTGGTAAAATTAACTGTTTTAAATCTAGTGATTACCGACGTATTAGTAAAATTCAGCAGAAAAACGATTTTTGTCATAATTCAGTTTTTGATTGTCTACAAAAGTGCGCATATTTTTTAAAAATACCACACTACAATGAGTAATGGAAATTCTGAAAGAAAAAAAAAATCATTATAAATTGTAATAATCGGCAAAGAATAGGAAAATGTTACTAGTAATTTATATCAAAAACTGTTCGAACTATATCGGGAATAAAAATTATATTAGATTTCTATGAGTGCAATATATTAATATTAAAACATTCAAATATATTTTAATCTACAAAATAGTAGAGGATTGTCATCTGCGTTATGCACAAAGAAATGAGAATATTTTTTAAAAGAAAACATAAACAATTTGGATATTTATGTATGATATATAAATAGTTACATTTTATCGAAATTGATGAGTTAGAAGAATAGCAAAATAAAATTCACAATTATGTGTAAGAATTAAAATTACTGCTTCAGTAATGCTTGAAAAATTTATTTAATTACTAATATGATTGAAAAATTGACGCCATTTTGTTTATTGGGCTAAATAACTATAAAGCAGTTATCCTGTTTCCAATTTATTTAATGTCATAAAATTTAATTAAATATTTTTTCTTACGGAATTAGAAAGCTAATGTTTCAGAAAAAAAAAAAAAAAAATCTGCGATAAAAACGTTTTTCTAGGATTCAGACACGGTGGAACCACACAAAAGGCAACCAGGTTACGACGGAGAGGACAGATGACCCATTCCCAACACTACGGGGATCGAAATCGAAGAAGTTATTTATAACAATCGCTTTTAAAAGAAGGGGGAAGAATCTTCTTCCTCACTGAATGCCCACATTCAAAGCAACTTTTCGGAGTAAGGGTTCCCGAAGCTTAAAGCTTAACTCTCATCAGGTAAACAGAGCAGAATGGCGCAGTGGAAGCGTGCTGGGCCCATAACCCAGAGGTCCGTGGATCGAAACCACGTTCTGCTAGAAAATCTTTTTCTTTTTTTTTTTTCTTCCTGTGCCTTTCTCTGTTTTATGAAACAATTTTGGAAATTATCAAACATGAAAGATATCGCGCTTCATTGTAATTTTCTTACAAGCAAGATTTGTTAACATTTCTTTAATTAAAGATTAAATTTCACAAAACAATTCTGAAGATGTATGCGGTATATAGTTGCAAAACTGATTAATAAGTTTGAAATAACTAAATAATAATTTGATGTTAAATGTTTGATATTTAATTACATTACAAAAATTGATTTGATACGTCAAAATTATAAATGTTTTAGGATAAATTCACAAATATATTAGTTTTAAAATGAATGTACATTTATAACTGCATACTGCTGTTAACTCAAAATAATGCAAATGATTTTTAAAACAATGGCTAAGGGATACAAAATTAATTTTATAGTTAATAGATATTATGAATGAATTACTTCACTCCAATCATATGTAATCTGAGACACATTCAGATAAATGAACCAATAAAAAAAATAAATGATTCTTATCCATGAGACATATGCAAATTTTTCGTGAATTTTAGCAATTTTTCTTTGCCTAATTTCCAACAATAGATTACTTTGTTGACCTGAAATCCAAATCTGCTCATTGTTTCATCGAATATTTAATCGCGCAATTTACTTCTATTGTTAAAAGCCAAAGAAGAAGTATTTTGCTTAATATAATATGTATAGGAAGCAAGAAGAAAATAAAGCGAAATTACAGTACGGTAAAAGCTTGAAGACAGACGAGCCAGACATTCACTTTGTTAATAATGCTATAATATAAAAAGAATTTTCCATTAAAAAGTTCCAAGTACATAAAAAATTCAAAGAGCATATGTAAGACTATTTTTTTTCAATTTTTCACAATTTTCATCAACAAACTGTTTTTTTTGGGGGGGAGGGGGTGAATCATAGAAACATAGTTATGTTTAAGAAATTTAATTGAATGTAATATATCCAATGCTAACTAGGTGATAGCAAAAAGCGGCTAGTTATAAAAAAAATTGTGAAAATTGATCGTAAATTATTGTACACCAAAATATGATTTTAGTATGCATTTTGCAAGCAACGTAAAATTCAAGATAACTTTGAGGCGTCGACAGGATTTAACGATATGATTTGATCATGTACCGTTAGCGTGTTATCGCCAAGCCGCAGGCAATTTTCAGAAACAGTCCTATCAAGATAATTACTTTCCCAAGGGCATCGAAATCGCATATCTAAGACTATTGTCTAAAGACAGTCGATTTTGTTTGAGGAATGAATGGAAAAAAAGAACAAAAATGGCCTCTCGCTTCGGCAGATATCGTGTGTCCACGCGAGGGGGATAACAAGTCCACCCTGGCACTACGCTACATCGTTTGGGCATCGGGTATCTTTCGTGACTGCTAATGTCATCCTCATCCTGTGGCCCATTGTGAAGCCCCCATCAGCGTGACCCTGAAGGAACAGGTGTCTTCTCGGAGAATTCACTTTCATTGAGAAACATCACCCCATGAATGGAAATTCCTCGTGTGACGGCAGTCGGAAACAATGCCACGCTTCCACCTGTTGCGAAATGCCCCTCAAGATGCGTAACGAGCGGTCAAGCATTACAGGATGGAGATGTCCAACCACGCCCGTGGTTACGAGTTCGTCTGCTAGATTCCCTCCCCGTCTCTTCGTTTGTTTGCTTCTTCTCTAATTGCTGGAGTGAGGATTTATGATTGTGTCGAACAGTGAAGAGGCACGAAAGATACAAAAAGCGGGGAGGTGCCGCGAGAAGGAATAGAAACCAGATATGGAAATGATAAATGCATCGTTCCATTGTTCGCGATTCGCTTTTCTTTCTAACTTGAAATCACATGATTTTCTTAATGAACTTAACTGGTTCAGCTGACATTTCCCGCTCCTCGTTTGTTGAAAAGAAGGCGACCATGATTAGTCAAATAATTCAATATTGATTCTATAAACAAAATGCTTGGAGGATCTTGTCAGCGATGACGCTTTGATTTATTTTAATACTTCCCCTCTCGAGAACGGTAACTGAAATACTTTTATATCTAACTAAGATTTTGAAAGTGTTAATCAGTTCGTAGTAACAGTTGACGGCTCCTACGAATCAAAATTTGGCGAATGTTCCTCTCATTCTCTGCATCTCTTCTGGATTCCGTGGAATAGCATTATTTTTCAGCGATCTCTTTTTATTTGATTTAAAAAATTACCATTACAGCCATATATTAAACTCTCATGATACTCTAAATCCAATGGCTGGTAGGGCCTAAAGGGTTTTTCACTCGCTTCATACTCTCTCTGCCTCGGTCTGTAAATGTTGCCTTGAGCATCATTTGATTGTTTTATTCTCATTTGGTATTAATTATTTAACAACTTTAAATTATGTCTAGAACATGGTATGATCTTTTTTATGACTTGTTTTTTGCTGTTAAGATTTTATTTGGCAATAAATTTTTTTAATTCATTTTTTTTTTAAATTTTGAAATTAATCTAAACACATACATTCTTGCTGATAAATACATGATTTTAATATTTTCAGAATTTAATTATCATTTGACTGATTAATTTAATTAAATTTTGACTCCCAAGTGGTATAGATGCTTTGTAGTGAATTTGAGAAAAAATGAGTCCAAATTTCTAAAATGATTACAAAAAGTGAACAGTCAATTAATTATCAAAATGTTGAAAGTAATTGGAAAAAAAAACACATACTTTTAGAGCACTAATAAATGGGTGTTTTTAGAACCTATCTTTATTAAATTTATTTCGCTTATCATCATCATATTTATCTTTTAAAAGGGCATAAACACAGTAATGTTTTACCCCAATGTCGTCATCTAAATTAATGCCGGAATTATGGTTATTTTTTGAAGAATTACCACTCGCTCCCAGAATACTATTAAATGCATATCTACTTGTTGTGTTTATTTAAAATAATTTTATCAATAAATAAATAAGTAATCTTAAAGGATGAAAAAAAAAACATTTTCATTTTTAAAAATATTGTATCGTCTTTTTCTTTCCAACTATAGTTATACATGAAATATTTGTTACCTTATTTTATCAATCCTTTGAAACTTTATTCACAATTTATATATGCTATGGTTAATGTGATTTATTGGTTATTATTAACAATAATAATTCATAAAACCGATTATTCGATTTACCACATTGATCTGTTATTGTTAATATTAAGCGTAATTATCTCTAATAATATTAAAGATAAACATGCGTGTCTGTGTTTGTGTTGGCGCTCGACAGAGCAGTGCGCTAAGTTTGACCCACAGTTACAAGATTTGGAGCATATAAATTTTGGAGGGTGGAAATGGTCACCTCCAGGTCAATGTGGAGGGAGGTCAATGGATTAAATTAGAATTTTAATTAATTAGAAATGAAGTTGAATTTTAAGGTTTTATCTCGATAACTTCCAAAGGTATTATTAAACAAAAATGAATTTTATTGAAATGAAAATGAAAAATGAATTCCAAAATTTAAAAAATAGCATTTTTAATGATTTAAGTCTTATATATATATATATATATATATATATATATATATATATATATATAT
>JAPMOR010112712.1:1324508-1373485 GCA_026543865.1 Argiope aurantia | reverse complement strand
TGGGCCCATAACCCAGAGGTCCGTGGATCGAAACCACGTTCTGCTAGGGAAATTTTTATCGCTTTCTTTTTGTCGATAAGACAAATTGATCGCTGATCTTCATTATCCATTTAAGAGAAATTTTAAATATTACAAATACTTTTATACAGTTAATTCTTCTCTTTTTTCTACGTTACACTGACACTACTTTTTTTTGCATTTAGTTTATACTTTAATTTTGTTGTTACTAAGTAACTGAAACTACAGAATGATGGAAGAGATGCGGATGGTTTTGATCTGGCTTTCTCCATGAGGTCCATAGATAAGAACTATGCTCTTTTAGAAAGGTTTTTTTATCTTTTTATCTTTTCTTTTATATAAAAAAAGCAAACTTTTCAGCAACTTTTGTTATTTATTATTATGTTATATGTTATGTTATTTATAATATGATTTTTTTTCTATTTTAAATTTATATAATTCCTAATCTTTACGGATTGCTGATGAAAATTAACATTAAAAAGTTGTGGGAAAGCATTGTGTCTCATTGGAAGCATGCTTTGCTCAAGTTCTAAGAATCGAAACCATGCAGTGCTAGAATCGGTTTCCTTTTCTGAAAAAGCAAATTTTTATATGATCTGCCTTATTCGTCTAATAGTAAACATACAGGTATTTTGAAATTTGACCGTTCTCGGCAGTTTAAAGTAAAAATATAACTTTTTTTTACTTCTATATTTTTGTAGTAGTATATAAGGACAAAATATGGTGATCGTCAAAAAATTTGCACTTGAGATTTTGTCGAAGTTCCATTTTTCATATTTCTCAGAGCCCGAAAAAAAATTTTTAGAATCCTGACTGTCTGTCTGTTGATTTCTCTGTCTATCTGTAAACAGAATGACTCAAAACATTGAGCCAGAAGGATGAAATTTGATATATAGATTTCGCACCACATTTGTAAATTTCTGCTAAATTTTAACCAAAATATTTTCCGAGGAAGTCTGTTTATCCGAATCTTCGAGTAAAACTGAACGTAAGAACTGCAAAAAGTAACGAGCTAGATAGATGAAATGTTGTAGAACCGATGTTGTTTGGCATTTAAAATGTAGATTCTAATCAAATTTTGAATTAAATCAGCCGAAGAATTGACAGTTTGTCGATCGATACTTTCGCATAAGTGGTAATACACATATATTTTTTGAAGTTATATAATAAAATATTTAATGCATGAGTTTTGAAATTATTCTAATTAATATCTCACGTTAGAAAGAATCAAATGTTAGAAGATATTTACGTGTGTCTGTTTGTTTTGTAATGTTAATATTTAAGTTTGTTTCCGTTTGATGATAAATTTCTGAATTTCATATATATGAGAGGTGTTGATATATATTGCCTTATATACCGTGTTTATTAAATTCATTTCAAAGAACACATCAGCAACAGTAGTAGTATCTTATGAATTCTTCAATTAACTACCATAATAGTAGAGAAATCTATTTTTATTGAAAACACTTCTTTAAAACTTCCCTAAATAATAAATTCCATAAAATTTCGAACAAAATAATAGATATTTTTTTCATTGTTTAAATGCTCCTTTCAAATTTCGCAGACAAACATATTCTCCCTTATATCTTGAAAAATATTAGGGAAATCCGACTGTATTTAAAATATTCAGATTTCATAGATTGATGTAAGATTTCTTTTTATTTATTAACAAAAGAATATTTCATTTTCCGGTTTTGTTTCTCTGCTTATTTTTCTTTGGAATGAACTTGCGAAATTATTTTTTATAGACAAAATGAATAAGTTTCAGTGGCGATGTAGAATTTGAATTTTAAAAAAAAATTCGGTTTCACCTGTGTAATGATGAAGATTCTCTAAAAAGTACTTGTGGCTGCGGTGGGATTCGAACCCACGCCTCCGAGGAGACTTGTGCCTTAAACCAGCGCCTTAGACCACTCGGCCACTTTACCTGAAGAGAAGGCTTCTTCTATATTGTTGCCAAAAAATTAAATGCATTCATTCGGGATTTTTTTTAACCCTTTCGCTCTCCTCTCCTGTCAACGAAAAATTCTGTTTTTTCTCTGTTTTTCGCAAAACAAGCAAAAGAACAAAAACTCAAACAGGTAAGCATTTACAAAGCTTAAAAGTTTTAAAATGTAGAAGAACGCTTGAAGAGCATTACGGCCGCCCTGCAGAAGTTTCACTTGGAGGCGCTAGACGCGTTACGGACGACGAAGAGATTAAAAATCGAATTATAGTCTTAAATGCTTACTTTTTTTCTTTTAAAACTGTTGTATTTTCTTTTTATTTTTTGCAGAGAATTCCCGTTCCACGATGCTACTGATTGTGGCTAGATCGAATTATTTCAATGGGTTATTTTAATGGGTTGTCAAACGCAATTAAATTGAGATGAAATTTATGCTTTTCACAAGATATGGTGTTTTACTTCACCATACGGGTATAAATTTTTACCCGAGAATGATGTTCTTTGTGATATTTTTAGGGCGTTATAACTCCTTATGAAAATTTCAGATTTATTATAAACTAGCCGCCTTTGGCGACCAGCCGGTTCGCCAATATTACCGCTCGCTACAATTTTCAATTAAATATTTTAAGTAACTGGTCTCTTAATAGATTCTCAAACAAAACAATTTTAATCTTCAAATTTTGATAGTCATACCAAACTTATACTGTTGTTTAGATCGTTTCGTTCAATTTACTCTATATATTTTGCTAATTTGTTGTCATTTCCGGTAAAACGTCAACTTTAATTTAAAGTGGAAATGATGAAATTGCAATTAATATAAAGATATTTTTTAATAAAACCAAGCGTTTTATTTTATTTATCATCTTTATTGTTATTTATTTATTATTATTATTATTATTGAATATGAGTATTGCAAACAGAATCGCTCGGTATTTAAGTCTTATGTGAACTACAAAATAGTTTTCATAATTTATGTAATATCTTAAACAATAATTCAACAAAAATTTCTCGGATTCAGCATAAAATTCAGTTTTCAGTTTTGCTTTCAAAAGGATTGAAATGAAATCAATAATAGTATTTTGTTCCAGCCTATAAATATATTTCAAAAATTATGAAATCTAAATTTAATGCAGTAAGGTATCATATTCTGAGAAATATTCTGGACACACCAAATTTTAAATAAATGAATGAATGTTTCTATTTTCCACGATCAACTAAGACTTATTTATGAAGTTTTGAATGTTAAAAATCTAGAAAAACTCAACATTTTCATAATCTTAGGCCAATTATTCTTAGAAACCTGCGCGCTGATTGGCGTATTTTTTTTTGAAGCGATCGATGGAAAATCTAAAATTATCCTTTTTTTATTGAATAGTGATATTCAAATTTTCATAAATCAGTCAGTTTAAGTGATTGATTTAGTTGAATGGAAATTAACTCTTTTTATTTAAAATATTAGTGTTTCAAGAGCATTTTGTTATTCGTGATTTCGACAGCAGAAGCTTTATGTAAAATCAAAAATTCGTTATTCATTAGAGCATTTATTGAATTAAGTTACATAAAATATAATCATTTTTCTATTTAAACCATTTTAGTAAATCTGTTGTGTTCGTGCATCAACAAAAATAGAATGCAGACAAACTTATTATGAAACTAAATCTTATTACATTGTAGATAATATTATCAAATTTACATCAACTTATTTTCATTCAAAATTCTAGCATCGTTTTTAAACAACAAATTAAAAGTTCCAAAAATATCACTGTTGCTAATCTGAATTTCACAACTATTTACAAAATAAAATTTATAATTATTAAAATAATCGTTTGCTACTTTTAAATAAAATATTTACGATTTATGTCGCAACAGATCTATGTCTTACTAAAGTTTTACAAATTAGCTGTGTGGCCATGATTTGAATGGATATTTTTTTCATATTAAACAAAACTTGCCTTAAAATAAAAACTTATTTATTGGATTAATAATATAGAGAGTGTAAAAGATCATAAAAGAATTTTTCTTGAATTTATTTTTCAGAAAAAATAATATTTCATATTTGTTTCCTTTCCTACAGACACGTGACGAAAATTATATTTTTGCAGATTTCATTTCCAAAAAGATCTAATTTATTTTCAGTTAGAGCTTTAATCAATGTGATGGCAACACTTTGAAAAAAGCTATTTTTTTCTCCTGAATGCGAAACGTGCTTAATCCTCTTTTTTATTTTGGACGAAAAAAATTATTGAAAAACATAGTTAAAATATTTATTTAAAAATTCATTAAAAATAGAAATTTAATTTTAAGATTAAAACAGTAGTATCATTTAAAAGATAAATTTTTGATCTTTAACTTGATGTAAAAATCTTTTTTGTGCTGTAATATTTTCGGAAGTTATAGCAGAAATATGCCAAAATTTCACTTAATTTTTAAATAAATTAAATTCTAATTAAAAATTCGAAAAAATAACCCCCAGGTGCACATTCCCGGCCTCCAAGGTATACACGTGCCAAATTTGGTAGCTGTAGGTTGAATGGTCTGGCCTGTAGAGCGCCAACACACACACACACACACACACACACACACACACACACACACACATTGAGCTTTATTATAAGTATAGATATAGATATAGATAATTACAGATTTCAATAGCATACGAAGGCACTGTTGAAAATTTCTTTACTCAAATTTAAATAGCTGAAAAATTGAAATTCCAATAATTTATCTTTAACCAGAATAATTATGAAGTTAGCTAACCGATTTTATTATTTTCACCTCCTGCCTGCGTCCGCGTGGCCTAACGGATAAGGCGTCTGACTTCGAATCAGAAGATTGCAGGTTCGAGTCCTGTCGCGGACGGTGTTAATTTCGTTTTTATTAAAAGAGATTAAAAATTTAAAAAGGAATAGAAAAAAAATTATTTTATTGAAAAAAAATTTTTAATCAGTTTTTTTAATCAATTTTTTTTATAAATATAATTATTTGTTTATTTAAACCCCCACAGTGCTAAGATTTTCATTTACTCCGAATACTGGAAAACGCCGCTTTTTCAAAGATAAAGAAAGGAAAAATAGTTATCTGTCTCTCTCTCAAAAAAAAAAAAAAAAAAAAAAAAAAAAATGGAAAGACAGCCAGACTTCTTAAGTGGTTGATACGTGAAAAAGGACTCAGATTAGCTGAAGGTTATTAAACAAATACATACTTTTGAAATTTTTCAGATCAAAGCCTGTCAAAAAAAAAAAAAAATCTGGAATACGTATCTAAAGAACAAACCATGCTCCTCTGATATTCAATCACTCACGGTTAACAAAAGTGAAATTAGATACCCTTCGACATAAGAATCTTGGTCGCCCGCCATAATTTCATTGAATGGACAGTAAGGGCTTTTAAGCATTGATAGAGTTAAATGGCAAAACAAAACGTGACATTGAGTAAACATAAGACAACCACTCCGAGGGGAACTGCAGTGATAATTAAAATCAATCTATTCCAGACAAATGTGTCAATCGACGGAAGATGTACTTCGAATTTCTTGTATATTTTCATGATGTGGAGAGGTTTGTATTGAATTTAATTACGTTGTATTGTGAAGAGAATAAAGCATACATTAAAAAAAAAAACAACAAAAAAAAAAAACGTAAACAGATTTAGATTTAGAAAGAAATCCCTTAAACAGATTTTGTTCAAAATGTATTCAAATCTACAAGTTTGGTATAAAAATCATATATTAAATTCATTAATTCAATTCGTTTCCCTGTTACCTTATTCCCATAAACACTGATATACACATACAAGAGCAGGACAGTATAATCCGACAAGAAAAGTAAGCCAAGGGGGCCGGAAAATTTCGATATACTATACTTTTGCAAATATTTATATTCATTTTATGATTTCGTCTAATTTACAAGGGCCATGCATTCTGATTGACTCAAATTCAAATCAAGTGTCGGTTAAAATTTAGAACATTGTCCTAATATTCTTAATTAATTATATTTTACAGGTTTCATGTTGTGCTGTAAGCATACTGAACGGTATTTCAACAATACATTGGAACTGCCATTAAATTAAATTAGTATTTAGAGATTGATTTCAGAAGTTGTTTTTTATGCTGCTTAAAATTGTTTTAAATTTGAATCTTAAATTTATTATATGACAAATATTTTTATATACTCTCTGGAAGGGCTTAAAATATTTAATTAAATATTAAATAGTAATTAATAAATTTAATATTTAATTCAATATTTTATCAGATTATCAGAATTTGCTACATAAAATTGAGTACATAAGTAATAAAGATTAATTATGAAAAACCGTTTTAGGAAATAGAGAGTAAATAAAGGTGGCTCTTGGACAGTTTATTTCGAATTTGATACAAATTTACAATTTTAATGGTAATGCCACGTTTTAAATGTCATTAATCTAATCATCTTTACGTACACATAGCGAAACTCAGGCGCAGTTGAAAAAAAAAAAAAAAATGTGGAAATTTAAAAATGGGAAATGCAAGAAATGTTTTGCAATTATTGGGAATGTTTACGCATTGCAATATTTTTTATGTACTTAGTAAAGGAAATACATAAAAAAATAAGTAAGTAAAAAAGTAAGTAAGTAAGTAGGCAAGTAAGTAAAAAAAAAAGTGAAGAAATTGTTTACTTAATGGTGGTTACTTAATGGTGATATCAGACCAGCAAATAGTATTGTCCGGAAATATGTTGTACTATTATATATATATGTTTTGACATTAACATATTAAAGATATCGATAAAATATATTTCAAGATTATATACACATAACCTTGAAATACGGTTTATGTAATTCTTTTGCTTTTTGTTCTAGAAATGCACAGTTAATTAACAATGTAAATTAATTAACAATATAAATAGATGTTGACTAATATTAAAGAGTCCTTCTAGCCATATTAGGTTATCAAAAGTAACATTATTTAATATTACTAAATACTGCCTTTAGCAAGCAGCTTATTTTCCCATAATTCTAATTTTTCTGCTGTTTGCCTATTTTAAATACATACATTTATTACAGAATACATTTATTTAAATTTCAGCTTGTCATTTATTATGAATTAAGCGGATTCAGTCTATAACAAATTATTGCACAGGCAAATTTAAAACTTTTATATGTAGCCATTAAAACTTATAATTCAATTATTTCACAGAATTCTCATTTCTTCATGAAATAACATCATGATTTATTGTTATTTCATAAAATTATTTATCATATTTTATGAAATAACGGACTTCATGCTTTTACAATGAAAATCATAGCGAGTAGCTGTTTAGCGACGGTGTAGCCTATTATTGAATAGAATTAGATTTTCTGTTTGAAGCCTATTTCTTAATTTTTTTCACAGTTGCATTCCTCTGATGAAGCTTTCAGTGACATCGTGAACCCGTCCCATTTCCTCGCATTTGTAAAAATATTTCGCAGCTCCATTTATTAGTTTAGTGAAGAATTGAATAAATGCAGTTGTAAAAGTGTTCACTGAGGTAGTCTGAAACGTCCTTACGATGGTTTGTTTACATTTGACTGTTGCCATTCGACAATAACTAATAAGACTGATTTTCGTGCGACGTACGTTAGCGTCTTATAAATATAAATATAATCTAAATAATTTTAGGACCAAGTATTGTTCAAATTTATCTGACATAGAAGGTAAAAAACATAAAAGATAAGTACTGCAAATACTTATTCTTTATTTTTTATTTTTATTTTTTATATTTACTTTTTTATTTAGTAAATTATTTTTTTTTTGTATTTTTATTTACTTTTTGTATTATTTTTTTATTTAGATATTATAAATATTTAAATATGTGATACTTTTTATACAATTATCATTTTGAAAAAATAAATAAATAAATTGGTTTCGTCAGGGAACTACTAAAAATAATTATAAGATATTAAAAAAAAAAAAAACTTGGATATGAACAAAATTTCTACAAAAAATATTCACTTTATACCACACTGTCGTAACGAATGACAAAATTATACAGGCAAGTCAATTATACCGTACACCTGCTGACATTAACTGATAGATATCTACGCATTGATAGAGATTCCCACCATCAAGCTTATCCGGGCATTGCTTCTGCGGCGCTTATAAAAAATACATAACCCGAATAAATAAGATCACTCGCATCTACCCAGGCTTATAAATTGTTATTTTACATCCAAGACAAAATGCTGGCACGTTCATTAATAGGGGTCTTAACATGCCGATTAAGCGGCGCAAAAGTGAATCTGTCATTCGGTTTGAATGACCTTAACCTTGAAAGTCGGGCGATAAGATATTAAGGATTTTATGACTGCATGTAATCAACATAAATCCTTTTCTTTTGTATAGAAGTCTGATGGAATTCATTTTTTTAATGTAGATAATGTATCATTTGGAGGATTCTGACACCGTAATAAAATTTTATTTGAGTTGACACTTTGGTGATTCATTATCGGATTCGTGAGACTTTTTCTAAGGGGTTGTATTGCGGATTCTAGGTATTTGATTGCACTGCGATGTGACAGAAATCTAAAAAATCAAAATTGATCTTTTTTTAAAGCACCTGCGACAGGATTTTACTTGTCGTCAGAAATAGAGAGTTGGCATAAAATTTGTTCCTTAGGGTTACATCTAAGGATTACCAAAATTAACAAAATCCCGAGGCCTGTAAAATACCAGAAATTCTTTAAGATAAGTGACTTCGTAGAAAGATTTTTTCTTTTTCTTTCTTTCTTTCTTTTTTTTTTTTTTTTTTTTTTTTTTTTTTTGCTACATTATGATTTTTTTAAATTTATTATTTTTAATATCTTAACAATTCACAAATTCTAATTATTGATAAAGTTTTCTTAGAAAAACCGCATAAAATAAAATCTAATGCAAATTTATTTAATTCATATTTGTTATAATCAAATTTGTTATATATATTTCTTAATATGTTCTGTTGTTCCTGAACTAGAGAACAAGTAATCTATTCATTTAGAAATATTTTATAGTTGTTTTGGTGCTTTACAATGTGAAAAGAATTGAAAATTTATTTTTATTTATCAATCGAACTTCAATATTTAAAAAATGGATGGAAATATAGTTTATTTTTTTAATTCAGGAAATAGATAATATATTTCTTAAGCAATCTGAAGAATTTTAACCCAAATTAAAGCCCTAATTCCAATTTTTTAAAAACTTGTACTTCTTAACTAGTATATTTTGATTTCATAGATGTTTTTTCAATCTTTCTTATGAAAATATTCAAAAATATAGCTATTTTCGAACGTTTTTCAAAAAATTCATCCCAAACGTAGTCGCATATCATAAACTATGCATCTCTATTAATAATAGAAAAAGTGCGTGAGTATTGACGCACTGCAGCACAGACAGTTAGATTTGAAGCCCTCAAATTTGCTATTGATATGTTTTGGAAGGTGAAAATGAGTATTTTGCAGCAATTTTTTTAAGCTTTAATTAAAATTTTAATGATTAAGAAGATGCGAGATATTTTCATTTTTTTTACAATAAAAATCAAAAATATAATTACGCATAAAAACTTTTAAAACCATTTCAAAATTTTTAAAATTATCTCTTAAATGATACTTTTGGTCTTTCAAATTTTTCCTGAATTCGGCATTTTTAATTTTTTGAAAAATTTATTGCTTTATTTTTAGCAATAGGATGCATTGTTGTTCTGAAATTCAAACCATTGCACCTGCTTAATCAAATATTTAGCTATATGATTTTTTTCCATTGTAGAAACCCGTTTAATACCTGTGTAGTTTATATAACAAATACTACAACACCGCGAAAAGTAGAAGATAAAATGCTATGCTGTCATGGGATTTGATTCTAGAAAAGTTCGTATACATAATGTAAAGAACATGGGTAAGGCTATTAAAATAACTCGATTTTATCCCTATTACAGATTTGGGCTTAAAAATACAGGTTGTATATAAAGGAATATCCAAATTTTTGCGGGGCTATCTAAAGAAAGCAAAATGAATTGCAACCCTTTTTTTTTTTTTTTTTTTTTTGTTCTTCGGAAATCAAAAATAAAAGGCGAAAAATTAAGTTCAGCACAGCTTTATAAGTGTTCAATGTGAACAAACGTTTATTCCATTGCTACCAATTGACGTTAATGAATTTAAGACAAGCATATCTGCACGATTTTATATCGTCCAAAAAATTCAATGAATGATAATATATTAGGCTAATATCATCATTAATTATCATTCATCAATTGACCAATTTCCTGTATTTTTATCTCATTCACTTAATTATTAGAATATTATAAAAATAAAAATCTGCTTCATAATATTGTGTACCAGTGCAAGTACTGGGCAGTCTGAAGTTGTAAAGGATAATTAAAAGCAAATGCATATTCACAAGGTTAATAAAATTTTTAAAAATGACACGAAATAAAACATGTTAAAAATGCGTTGAAATGTGAAATGAAATTGAGCATTTTGTTACAGGAAGATAAACCATAATGTACCGCGAAGTACCTATATACTCCACTTAGTGCTAATTTTGCTACAAAGCTAAACAACCTTCCCTAACGAAAAGGAAATTTAAAAAATAGCAATCATGCAATAATTCGAATATTTTCTTTCTGTTATTTTCCTCTTTTGGTATTTATATTTGTTCCAATCAATTTTTTAATGTTCTCTCAAATTTTACTTACCACGCACTAATTTAAATGTTTATCTCATTTCTTTTGATGTAAATCAATGATTAAAATAAACATAACTTTTCTGAAAAAAATAAGCATATTTTTAACTATATTTTTGTATCCGAGCTGAGCATTAGTTGAGAGCTATTTTGTACCAGCGTGAAATTAAATCAACCATCTCTTTAAAAGAGGGGTTCCAAAATGCAAAGGACTGCCTAAAACGCTATTTTATATCTTTAAACGAGCAATTTTTTCATACATAATTATTTCGTGTATCGCGGAAACGGCTCTAACGATTTGTGCTAATTTTATATTTAAATAAGATTTTACTTTTTAAGTTCCTCTATATAGGTGTCTCTCCTGAAAAAAACGTGATTTTACTTAACAATATATATATATATATATATACATATATAACTTACTATTAGAGTCCAAGAGATGGTATAACCAGTCCAAGCAGAACCAAAACAAACTTAGGTAAACATCCGAGCGCTCTCACAAACAAACATCATCTCAGGATCTTTATTCAAGCCCACAAATATTTTGATAACTTTTTCGCTCCTATGGGATAACAACCTTTGTCGCTATATCCTTCACTGTTTATATTCAAGTTTAATATCGGAGCTTCAGTAAAAATCTTACAACTTTAAACGAGTAATTTTTGTATATATACAAATTTATTTATTTCGTGTATTTCGGAAACGATTCTAACATTTTTTTATAACTATTAGAGTCCTTTTCTGCCTGCTCTCATGCTGACAATGCCATATAGAACCATTTCGGACCCGATTTCACCATGATAAAACTGAGTGTACGTTCAAAAATATAAGTAACGATATATAAATTGTAAAATGAATACTGTAATAGTAGCAGAATGTTTTGAATAACATTTTAAATTAAATGCATTCAGGATTTTTTATTTAAATGATCAGTTCATATGTAGGTAAGATTGAAAAGTATTCATATGTAATCAGTATGTGATCCGTATCTAAATATTTTCTCTAAAACAAACAAAAAAAAAACAAAAAAACCCGCCTTCCGAACTAAACTCGGTTTTTCTGGTACTAAACAAAATCCACCCCAGTTTATAAGCATGACTTTAAAAAGAAAAACAGCAAGAAAATCAAATCACATTTGTGATATTAACTGAATTTGATTGCTGCCCAAGAAAACTATTAAACCCAACCCATAATGAGACTTCTTAAATTCTCTAAGTTTTCCATAACAGACGTAGGAATAAAAGAAAGGCTGTCAAACCAATGAGTGAAAAGACTTGCACGAGAACCAGACAGTTCCAAATAAAGAAGACGCACGAGCCACCACATCTTCCGCCCTCACACAAAATAACAAACTGCAGAATTCAAGAAGAAAAACAAAAAAAAGTCAACTCTTTTCTTTTCTTTAAAGAAAATCAACTTCTCGGGTTGCCTCGCATTCTTTAATGGACGTCAGTTAGGGACGTTTCCTATGATGAAGTGGGATACTTATAATTACTTATTCTCTCGTGATTTTGCAAGAGGATAGAGGAGGTGGATGCCGCGTGCCATACCGTGCCGTACCCACCTTTTTGTCCATACCTTATTATCTTATCGAGATCTCTCAGGCTGATAACGTGGATAGGAGGGTAGTCATTATGGAGGTTACGTTACTTCATTCATGCCTTCAGGAACGCACTGAATGTTAATGAAATGGACACGAACCATAAATAAAGCAAGGTATATTCTTAGAGTTTAAAAAAAAAATTGTTTCTTCATTGGTAGTTATTTACAGTATTTTAATAGGAGAACGCACAGACAAGAAAGTGAATCCTGATGTCAAATTAGTTAATTTGATTAATTATCTTGTGAAGGTCCGAAGCTAAGAAATTGATAAAAAATAGGAAGAATCGAGGCTTAAAGTGAAGTTATCATGGGGATTCGATGTTATAAATAGTACACTAGTTTCGAGCAAAAAGTATTATCTAATGTTAAAGAGTTTATCCTTCATTAAATTGAAATTTAGTTATGTAAATTTCTTTTTAAAGACACTATTATATGCAATTTCTTTCTAAAAAAGATTTTAATTACACAGATTATTTAGCTAAAGAAATACAGTAATATAACGTAATAATAAAGATGTTTTGTTCAGAGAGATATAGTTACTACAATAACATTAAAGCTAATCATTTAAATAAAGAAATTAAATGCATAAGCCCGTTTTGCGTTAGGGCATTGCACATAAACCAGTTTGTATTAATTTATTCAGTTATTCAGAAAATATAAATAATTATTGAAAAATTTAATTGAGATGTCAAAAATATTTACATTATAAATAGAACATTGCTTTGTATTCATTTCAAATAAAAACAAAGAGCAATAAAATTTAGTGCGAAGTGATAATTAAGTAATGCAAAACTTTTTTTAAAAATAGCTCAAGTGTATTATTAATATCTTATAATTAAATCGTCTAGTTTTGATGCAAACATTGCTAAAGACCAAAAACGGTCTTGATTGAAATGCCTAATCAGAATGTCGTTTCGAGCGATTCTTTACATTAAATTTAAAATTTTATTTTAAAAAACATTAATACCAGTGCTTTTAACTTTTGTAATTCTTTGCTGGTAATTTTTGCTCTGGGTTCCACAATCTTTTTAAAAAAATTATTAATAGCTATAACAGCAATTTCATTCAAGCAATAAGTATCTTTATAATATAAATTATTATTATTATTATGGTAGTTAAATTCGTTATCAAACAGGCATTTATCAAAAGTTTTCTACAAGGAAAATTCTATTTATTTCTTGATAATTTTACATATTGAGAAATTTTTTCAGGAATTTTTTAAAATTCTTTTTTTAAAAGATTTTTACAACCTAAACAATAGCTAGTATCACAACGTTTGGCTTTAGTGGAAAATAAATATGACAGTCAAAGTTATTTGAGATACATGCAGAATTTATACGCTGTGATGTACTTACTAATATATTTTAGGTTACTCTAAACACCTACCTATATAATCTCTATGATTCTCGATTGATTTCAAAATTTCAACTCTATTGGAGTGTACTTATTGCTTTTACTTGTATATTAGGCCAAAGCTTTAATTCCCTTGGGAGGTGAGATGCGTTTCGCCTGCTTGCAATTTCTACAAAATTGTTTAATTGTTTTTCGTTGATAGATGATAGTTATTTTCTACATATTTTTTTAATCGATAGCATCAGCCGAGTTGATCCTTCATCTCTGGTTCTCTCGTTCGATTCAAAAGAACTGGTTTGGAAACTCCCAAAAAAATTTTGTGACTCTTTAGTAGTCAATTATAATTTTTTCAGCGGATATGAGCAACTTGCGATATCGCAGCAAAAGTTTCTATCAACCGGCTGTAAATAAAGACTACAAGAATTTGACACCTTTGATACATTATTATAAACAAAATAATGTATACGTTGGTTATTATTCGTAAATTGTATGATATGACATGTAACATGCATATTGCAAATTGCTCTACAGAATAGACAGTCATATCTAGAACTATTAAAAATAGAGTATAGAATTTTTTAGGTTGATAGGGTTTTATATGGCATATAGGAGTGGTCAACGTTTTAATTAAAAATTAACCGAATTTTTAATAATTTCAGTGCATATCATTGCACAAAAACTATTTTTTGTAATACTTTAAAACTGAAAAAAATATCCGTTATAACAAATTTGTTTTCCTACAATTTTTATTCAATTTAATTATATTTTTATTTTTTGTTTTACAACCATATTTTTTATCGTTATGGTTACTGGGCGACGCTGTGTCGAAATTAAATACATTTTTTTTTGTGCACAGATTATTGCTGTTATATAATTTAAACCAAAATATAAAAGTAAAATAAGATAGATGGATCAAATGCAAAACACTATTATTATGATTGCGACTAGGGGCTCTAATCTCTTTTAACAAAAAATTTATTGGTGTTTTATACACAAACTTTTATAAATTATTTTATATAATAATATTCACTTGTTTACTTACATTACAACAATGATTTTGTTATTATTTAAATGATATAACATTGTGACTTTAGATCCTTATGCCGATTTACAATTATTACACTTTTCTATTCTTAGTGTTGTTTTAATTTTATCTATAAGAGGCGGTCAATAATACAAGCAGTTAAACAACACACACACACACACACACAAAGAGAGAGAGAGAGAGAGAGAGAGAGAGAGAGAAGAAAAAGTAAAACAAAATGAAGATTCTTTTAAGTTACAAGACATATTTGTTATGCTAAAGTCACAGCAAAGCAAAAGGGAATTATTAATCTCTAAATACAGTTAAGTCCTTGTAGATCCTTTTTTAATGAGCAAATTCATCCCGTGGAAAAAATAATGCAATTAAAATATGTGATTACACTTCGTGATGTAATAAGAAAATGCATATTTAAACCTAAATATATATGATATAATGTGATTAAATAACTTGAATATATGTGTTTAAATTTTCTTCGAGGTAAGCATCGATAAAGTCAGTTAATTTGAAAACCTAAACAGACTGAACTGAATACAAGTTTCCGGTTATCTACCAGAAATTCCCCAACTCGTTCAACTCATATCTCATCCCAATCATGCCCCAAACCCATTCTCGATACAAAGCGATAATCCAAACAAATAACTCCTCATTGTTCCCACCTGAGAGTTTTCATGAATAAACAGCCGAAACAGCAGCTGTTTTATCAGAAAATTACACGCACAAACTCAAATAAATCAGGACTCGATACAATTTGGAACAGGATCCCTGGTCACGACGTCCATTATTACCCAATCGCCTGGAGACCACAGAAACGCTATTATATGCAATGTACCAGTTTGTTTTACACTGAATCCTCAAATTACCCACTGCAAAGTGGTTCTGTGATCACCTTTCTTCATTTTTTTCTCCCTCCTTCCCCTTAGCTCGTAATAGTGAGAAAGCGGGGAGCATGGATAAATCACCTGTCAACCTCTTTTCCATCATCATCATCATCTCCAAGGTGAGATCTTTAGACAAGATAAAAGTGAAACTTCATCCGTCTTTTACCTCTTGTGCGGGGGCGTGGGTTATAACCTGGATGGTAAGAATGCTGGCCCAACGTCGTGTAAGGGCCTATGATTGCATTTTGATTGGTCACCCGTAGATGGGTCTGGACGGAGAAATATAACGATATTTTTGATCGAACAATGGGAAATCGGAATGAATGAGAGAGAGAGAGAGAAATGATAGCCTTTATTGACCTTCTGGCAAAAATATCCGGATTCAGGGGTATTTTTTTCTTTGTATATATCAGATGGATATTAATAGTATAGAAAAAGCTATTTATCCTATATTAATCTTATTAAGAGGCATTTTGCTCTTGTTTGAACAACATAGATGAAGAAGCCGACAAATATGGCAAATTTTTCTTTTGATCAAGATGGATATCGTGAAGAAAAGATATGTATTCAAGATAGAACTAGTCATAGTTTTCTCGATTTAAATAAAGGAAATCTGTGGATTTGCATTTAAGCATAAAAAATATTTAGAAACACATGTAGCATAAATCCTTTTAGAGATTTTGACTTGAAATTTCACCCAACTTTTATTGAGGTAATAAGTGCGAACAAAGCATAGTCAACTACAGATACTAAACTGTGCTTGGTACCAGTGACAAGTTTAAATGTTTTCACAGCGCTATATAACTGACAAGTGAGACAACAGTGTTTGCATGACAAAATAGATACGAGTGCATGATTTTTTGTGAAGAAAATTCATACATTCATGTAAGAGTTAGCCATTCAAGTTTTCTAGATTTTAATAAAGGACATAGATGGATTTGCATTTTAATGTGTTAAATATACAGGAATAGACGTTGTAGCTTAATCTTTTTTTTAAAATTTTTTTCGTCCTATAGAAAAAATCATTAAAATTATATCGCAGACATCTAAATTTATAAGATTCCGAACACAAACCTAATAAACTAT
This sequence comes from Argiope aurantia, assembly GCA_026543865.1. Lineage (NCBI taxonomy): Eukaryota > Metazoa > Arthropoda > Arachnida > Araneae > Araneidae > Argiope > Argiope aurantia. The sequence goes on along the minus strand of JAPMOR010112712.1, from coordinate 1,356,890 downwards.
AGGTTCTAAACTATGTGTGGTACCAATCGCAACTTTTCATTTTAATGTTAATTAAATTTTTTAAAAAATGTGGTACCTTTTCTTTAAATTTTATTTTTGCGCGATCAAGCTATCTATTCGAGAAAGTTATATGTTTGCAGCTAGCTAGTCACTCATGAATTCTAAATAGAAACTAAAAGAAGAATTGCATATGTTGTTGTTGTTTCCAATGGCACTTGCCATAGGCAAGCCCGCTGATTTGAAATCAACGATTTGAAGCCGAAAGGGAACGTCTCTTATTTTAGTAGCGCCAACTAGAGCCAAGAGTACGATTTTGCTCCTCACGCATCACATTCGCTTGCACAGCCCCTTTTTAAAGGGGGGCACTTTCACACATCTCACAGATAGAACAAATGAAGGACAACCATGCCCGAACTGGGACTCGAACCCGGGACGCCCAGATCACGGGGAAGACGCGCTACCCCTATGCCAGGACGCCGGCAATTAGAATTGCATATAAACGCACAAAACACTTTGAAACAAATGCAACATAATTTCCCTTGATTTTAGCTTCTGAAGTTACTCAAACCATATCAGAAATTACCAAACACACAGAAATGCAAAACCGAAGATTCTAGATCCTAACTTTAGGGTACTTTCCAAGGGGTCAGAATACTCCTCGTTTTTCATATAAGATTCACATCATATTTTCTGACAGGCCGAGAAAAGGAAGAGTGTGAGGGAATAGGTTATATTACTGGAGCATGAGCTCAATTAGACCTGGGGTAAGTAAAAATATATAAATACTCTATTTTCAAGAATATTTATACTTTCCCCTAATAAATGGAGTCCGACATGAATTAAATTATCTTTTTCCATTCATCTTTCCTTAATATAAACTCACACACATCCACATTGTATTAATCTAAATTACAGTAGATTTCTAGAAGTCTGCTTTTTTTAAGGAATATCTGATGCAACCGAATGGAAGACTACGTCCCTTGATTTATCACCATAATCATAATTCATAAGAATAGGGGAGGCCAGTGGATTCCAGATTTCAAGTCGTGACACGTTGATGTGCCACCCTACTCATTAATTATTCAGTCAAAAGTCAAGTGTCACTGTCGCATAATTGCTACTCATTAGGTTTTTCTTTGGGTAGGTAGATATAAATATTATCATTAATAGGTAGGTAGGTACCGCCAATAAGTTTTTTTATTTACGAGCCTGTGTGAGGCTGGGCCCTTTCAAATGTTTGAAGAGGATATCTCATGACAGAACTTAATCTCGATGCTCTTTTGAGCACTCGGCCGCTCTAATTTTTTAAGAACATTTGGCAGAAAAAGAATTCATATCGATAGAGGAAGAACAGATGGCAGAAGTTTTCTCAAAAACTGGTAATTATACTAATACTGTAATAAATTATGCAAAAATAATTTGACTGACTGAATTTATGACTTTCAATATATCTGATTTAGTCAAAATCTTCCTAAGTAAACAGTGATTATACTAAATCTAATTTAAAAACAGATGTTATATAATCTTTTTGTGAAGAGTTTAGGCAAGAAAATAAAAATATACAAAACTCTGCAGATAATTCAAGTAACACGAATTCGAAAATAATCGAATTACGGCAAGCATTCTAAATTGTGTGGCCAAGGTATCAGAAAGATTCTCAGTTTGAAGACAGAATTATCATATTTTATAGATTATGAAAGAATTCTTTCTAAGAATTCAAGTGAATAGAGAAATGATGGATAATTTAAGTTTCCCTATTAATTTAGGCAGATTATCCAGGACTCTGAACCGGATAATTTGCTCCAAAAATATTTTTTTACAGAAGGAGATTCTCCGGAATTGTTCCATGATTAAGTCTCAATTGTTTCCTTTTTTATTTTTCTTCTAATTATTCGTATAATTTTTTTAAAACTTTATTTCATTTCAAAATTAACTTTCATCTCAACTTCAACATAATTAACTTTCCACGACATGCGTACTTTTGAAAATTAGTTAGAAATTTCGAATTCGAAAATAAGTAAGACGAAAGAAGTATATGTTGTAAAATAGGTGTTTAATAATATATGTTTTAATAAATATTCATTATTAATAAATAGTAAAATCGTGGCATAAATACTCTCGGAAATATGGAATTTTAATCACAGTATAACAAATTAAAATGTTTACTGGTTTAATAATTTTCTTACTCATAATATCCATTATGGATTAATATCCTTACAATTATGTAATTAGTCTCTCGTGCTTTTATGACTTTGTTTCGACATCCTTATTTCGATTCTTTGCAGAGTGCTGATAATGTCATGTTTTTTAAAGTTTCTTTTTAGTATTTTCTACTTTTTAGTCTTTAATATACCTCTCATTTTATAGCAATAAACATTATGTAACCTACTATACAATGGGTTTATTAAAGACATTACCATATAAGGTCATTCATATCGTAATTTTTTTTCTTAGAAAGAATTTGATTAATTGGTAATTTAATTGCAAAAATATTGAAACTGTCATGAATAAGAAACAAATGCCAAGGGCATTAATAAAGATGTGAAATATCGATTTTGAAATTCTTCCTTTATAAATATGAAACAAACGAATCAAGTTACAAGCTTGCCAAGTTGAATAAAGTGTAAAAATGAAATGAATCTAAAAGTTAGTTTTTATCGAAATTCCATTTTTCAAAAGGATATGCTTTTTCCTCCTAAACATAATTTTTTGGAACAGAACTTTTCATCTTGAATAAAATTACAAGACATTGATACTAAAATAGATAAAATATTGGGGGGAGGGGGATTTACTCATTCTTTAGTATCCGAAATGAAGATCTTATCTAACCTGTCAACATTGAACTTCTGATATCGAATCTTATCAAAATCATCTTGCATATCAGATACATTTTTTTTCCCGCACGAGTGAGCCTACAGTAGAGTAAGATCATTCATCTGACCATACAAGGGAGACCCCTGATCGTCTGTAAATACTTGTGCAGTATTTGCTCCTAGATAGAAATAGGCCACAACAATACTAGTCTCCAACCTCTGTGGGTAACAATCTGTTTTTCATTGTATAGACATGTATGACACATGCATAAGGAATACAGAAACTTTAAAAGCGATTGCGTTTGATTCGCTTCAGCGATCGCAAAATGTGTTTATGCAATGGTACGTCTAGTTTCGCTTTTTTTTCTTCAGTCACCCCCACTTTATATCGATGAAAAAAATCTGGAAGTTATTGGGAGGGTTGTCAATGGGTGAACTCGTGTCTCCTGCAGAGACATCCGTGAATGTAATGTATGGAAAAGGGGATTACCGGAGGTCTCTTGCAGCGACGCAAAACAAAAAATCCAGTAGGTCATCATCGGTCGACGTATTTCTCTTCCTTGTCGTTAAGTTTTGCCCTGAATTTTTTAAACAATTTATAAAGTCAGTATTTTAAAAAAATGAATTAATAAAAATTTTAGACACATTTTTTTTTTAAATATTGAATGATATAGATTGAATTTCAATGATATAAATATGGAAAAGTTATAGAATTATTAAGTAAACTTTTGAGACAATGAGTTATAAAATTATGGGAAAGTTAAAGAATTATTAAGTGAAGTTTTTGAGGCAGTGTATCTCAAGGCAAGGACTAACGTAAGAAGATGAGGTAAGCTGCCCTGGTGAATAATCAGAAAAAGTGTTAAAAAAGTCTTGTAAATTTTTTGATATAGCATCGATAATAATGAATTGTCATGCTGATTTTGAATCACTGTTTTCAATTATATCCAAATGTGGTTACAATCACAAACTGTCTCTCATTCTCTGATGAATATATATATTCCACTGATGATGAATAGTATTCCACTTATAAACCACTAATGATGAATAGTATGATATCTTGGAGGCATTGATACTCAAATCCGTCTAACTCAGGAACTAAACGGAATTTATGTATAACACTTGTTCACATCCTTTTGATGAAACTAATATTTGATATATACACTTAGTTATTCACAGCAAAGTAGTTCTAAATAATAATCATTCCTACTCTAAGCATATTTCTTCGTTGGTATAACTTCCGGAATTTGTAGTGATCATTTATTCTGTACCCTTAGTAAGTTCTCCACATTCCTACACCCCTTTCTTACACTGTGAAGGGGGAAGAGAAAGTTAATATTTGGTCTAACAACGGGGTCGCAACATTGTACCTAGGTTACATTGTACCTAGCGTAATATTGACTCACACTATGCCATTGTTGATACAATTAAACGGGAAAACTTTTCTAAAATTAAATGTACGCAACGATTACGTTTTCTATAATGACCATAAAATGCGAATATTTGCAGATATATTCCACGGAGGCAATCACACGTGCATTGAAATGAATCTGCAATGACACGATATTTATAGAAAGTTGTCAATTCCTCTACAGTAGCACTTCATTAAGTATATTTTAGTACGAAATATAATTTATCAACACGAGTAGTATTATATTTACACATCTGAGTTCAATATTACCTGATGGTAATTTAAAATTCCACTTTGAAATTAATTCCCCTATAAGAATTAGGATTTAAAAAAATTCAGGTATGCAGTTAGTTATTCAAATATAAAATTTAATCTATAATTTAATTTCATATATACAATTTTGCATGAAATGCCTATAAACCAACATTATTTATAATTGATCAAGTGTAAATTTAAATCGTTGTTGTAGCTATGCAGATATGCAGTTTAAATTCAGATATACATTTTTTGAATGATATAATTTATAATTGACAAAGGAAGAACACACAATTATGTGAGTATTTGTCAATTACTTTCAAATTTTGTCAAACGCTGGTGAAAATTCTTCAAATTTTAATTAATGCATTTGAAAGAATTCATACATTTAATCTCAGTTATAACTCTACTCTTTTGCCCACTTGAAAATTTAGTAATAAGAAACATGAAAGACAAAAATAAATAAAATCTTTCCATTTTTCATCCAAAATCAAAACTAGAATATCTTTTGACTTTTGCTTTCATCAACAATTAGTTACACAGAGAAAGAAAGAGACGATTTGAATCGCATCATTTTATTTCTTTCCAGATCTAATATTTATCTGTAATTTATAGATTTGAAAAAAGTACTCTTCTGGTGAGGAGCATTATCTTTTACCTTTTTTTTTTTAGAAACAGAGTTGAGGGATTTCTATTTTCCTATTTAACTCCCCTCTTTACCTCTACTATTCTTATCCTGTTAGTCATTCTTTTTTAAATAGCTGTCTTCTCCATCGTTTATTTTCTTTTTATAAACGGCTTCATTCTTGATAACATCAAATGAAACCCCAGCTAGCCAAGCTCATTCCCTTATTAATTGCTCTTTAAACTTCCCCATTCTTCTCATTGACCATTCCTTCCCGCCTCACACCTATTCAGTCCCTGTCGTGCCCCTCCTAACGATTCTCCCCCTCAAAATACCACCCCACATAGCAGAAGGAACAGCTATCACCTGCTCCTTGAGGGACTTTAAGTCGGCTGAAATGAGTCATCACCAGGCCTTTTGAATAGCGAGACGCGGAAAAAATTATAGCGTGTCATTCTTAATCCAGGTAGGCTTCCAGGTATCTCCCCTCCCTTCTCCACCTGGGCATCCTTAGACGAGGGGTTGACCTCTGACCTGTTAGATAGCGGTGGTAGATAAGAGACCCAGACGGATTGGATTGACTGCTCCTTGCGTTGTTGCAGTGGAGGGGGCCTTGAGTCATTGTTGTAGCTTTTTTGGACGTGTCGTCTGAGATTTGGATTAGGTTCTCATGGCTGAGTAGAGCTTTAATACAAACAAAGTTGTTTTTTTATTTTCCTGGATGTTGAAGTCCATATGGATGAGTAGAGTTTCATGTGAACAAAAGATTAATTGAAACGAATGATTTATTGGGTTTGGTTAGGATGATGGACGCTAGAAAAAGAGCCGAGCAAAGAAAATCTTGCTGAATGTTCATTTTTTTTCCAACCAGAAAAATTTTTTTTTTTTTTTTTCTCATCAAAGATTTTTTTTTCTTGAGGTTAAAAGTTTTAAGTTAGCCAAAGTGTAGTTTTAAGTATAACTAAATATACGATTTGGTTGAAGTTGTGAGAATTCAGGGTAGATGAAAAAGACATAGATGGCATCATAACGTCTAAGTGTCTGAGAAATATCACTTGCCGTTTTCTTTTGTCTCTCTCTCTCTCTCTCTCTTCTTTTTGCAGTTCATTTAATTCATAACTTTATTCAATACTTTCTTCACTAAAGACCAACACATTACTTTGCTCTTCAACTAAAAGTTCTTTTATTCGCCAGAAAGGATTGACTGTTAATCAGGTTTCTTTTGTTCCAAATAGGCAAGGTAGATAACTGTCTAAGGTCCCAGTAATATTAGGAGGTCCTGAAATTTAAATATGCATGTTTTACGATATTTTCTGATTATATTAAATTTACGTTTTCATTTAATTTACAAAGGTCGCGCATCTTTTAAATGCTTAGGCCATCATTCCCTTATCCCTAATTAATTATCTTTTGCAAGTTTTATAATATACTGTTTAAAAATTGTAAGAAAATAAATTTATAATTAAATAATATTTCGATTGTGTATCCATTTTTTAAATCATTTTATTTGAAACTGCTTTTAAATCAAAATGTAAAATGTTTTTTTTTGATAATTTATAATATATTATATATTTTATATATAATGCATAATGTAATATTTTTATTGTATAATTTTTATAACACTTTTAATAGGATCTCTGGGGAACTTGGCATTCATCATATTGACTCCTAGCGTATTTAAAACAACTTGTTTTCCGACTCTTATTTACTTGGAATTATTTCTTTTTATTGACTTTATTATTTTTTAAATGTTTAACTACACATTATTTTTAACTATACATATTGCGATGTTTATGCGAATTCAAGCTTCTGCATTGATAACTGATTTTATATTCAAGCTTCTGTATGCGTGACCTTTGCTAGCTGTTTATATTTTCTTATTCATGTATGGTTTAGAACTTTCTAATTCCGTATTCTTTACAGTTTCTTTTTTATGTGTGTTTTAATTTGCTCCCTGTGTGTTTCTGCCTCATGTACTTTGTAAATGGAAGCTTTGACTTCAAATAAAAAAGTAAATTCGAATCTTTAATTTTTTTATATGCAAAATATTGAAATCATCTCTCAAAAGGAACTAGGTAAGTAAATATTTTGTTTATCAGAATTTGGTACATAAAACTTCTTGAATAAAGAATTAAAATCAATAAAAAATATCTGCTGTAAGAAGCAAGAGAGCCTCTAAAACTTGCATTGTAAAGGGCCCATAGAGAGTTGAATCCGGTCCTGACTAAATCACTGCATAGAGCCGCTCATGTTGAAGGAAACATAAATAGAATTCTTTCTTTCTCGATATAATGGTCGGTTTCTCACTTTTTCGGAAATGTTAGGCTTACATTTGAATTCATTTCATTATTAATTTGACTTCATTTTTTTTTCCTGTTTATACTTCGGAGTCAAATATTTTTTGTTTCAAGTGGGTTATTTATCCGAAAGCGACAAATGTATAATGGCGTCACTTCGTTGGCGAGCGGAGTAAAAACAGCGTCTTGGCATTTAATTTATAAATCGTTTCATTCTTTATAAGTTTCTTGCTTTAACAAAGTCGCTTAGGTTTCTTTTCATTCTTTAGAAGTTTCTCTATAAGTTCTTTTATTTTTAGTTTTTGGTTTTAAAAACGTAAATAATGCACAAAATTTTATATTCGCAGTGTTCCTATTGTCTGCGACATGTATACCACCTTTACCCATTCTCGCTGAGCCCTGGCAATACATTCTTCACTTATGTACATAGAAAGTGGCTGGCGCAGTATGATCAGAATTGGCTCTTGCGCCATTAAAACCCAAAAATCAAATCAAATAGAAAGTGGCATTTCAATTTTTTTTTAATAATTCATTGCGTATCTTTAAAGACTTAAAAAGTTTCAACTACAGGCCAAGACAGAACAACAGGGTTCAAACATAATTTAATTAGAACAGCAGGTTTCAAACAAATAAAAATATAACAAGATTAGAAAAAAAAAAAGCAAATTTGAAACATAAAAGAGATTTAAAAAAAAACATGGTAAGGGATTTAAAAAAAAATTACTAACAATATTCTTAAAATTAGAAGGGAAAATGTCAATCAATAGTAATCAATCAATAATGTCAAACAGTAATCAAACGAAATAGCAGATATTGCACGAAACCGAGGAAACAGTAGCAATATTTTACTTTCGCAGAATTAGAAACAAGATTTAAACAAAACAACATATTTGAAATAGAGTCTTGCATTTGGTTCAGAATTAGAAAGAAAAAAAAAAAATTTTGGCTGCACATATAAAAAGTAATTTCAGCAATAAAAAAATATAAAAATTTGGAAATAAACAATAAAAATGCCTGAGATTCCCCATACACCCCGTACATCATCAAGCCCTACCCTTTCTCTCGTGTCATCATATTCTGTACATAAAATCGGCGAGCCTAAAAATCTGGAAGAGTCAAATGATGACTGACCTACAGCACTGCATGAAATCGGAACCACGAAAGTATCATTAAAGAGTGGCTAATGCTCATGCCGGTTGGTAACGGTGAAACAAAGCGAATCAAAAAGGTTGAGACACGGAAAAAGAGGCGGAAAAAAAGGCAATTACCCGAAGAGTTTCAAAGAACGCAAAAGAACCGAGTTTTGAAGGATACTTAAAACAACCATCCTATGGAATTTCGTATATGAATATAAAAGTTTCCAATTTTCACATTTTCATTTAAATATAACTGGAATAATGGGAAATAACTATAATTTGCTGATTGTATTTTAACAGTGTTGAATTTTTCACATGAATTACTAGTTGCAATATGTCGTTGCTTCGAAAAGATGCCAGAGCTGTAATTGGACAATATGCCACCATTCTACAGGATATGTTTTATTAGTCTTAAGAAAATTAAATTCATCACTATCAATATTTATAAAAATAATCATTTTTTGAGATGCGTCATCACTCTTTATTAACTGATTTATATGGAATCTTATAATTTCGGAAGTGGAAATTTTTTTTTATTCAACTTCTTATTCTTTTTTATATAAATAAACAATAATGTATAATATATTTGAAAAAGAATTTTTTCTAGCTTTCATTTTAATATACATATACATGTATCTAATTAAAAGTAAAAACTTTCTTTGGTCCTCTTAATTTGAACTTGCACTTGACCTTTTGTCTACCCTACTTGATAAACCAACTTCCTAACCTTTTGCTCTTGATTTTTTTTTGGCACTTTTATATTTCTGAATTCCATATTACCAATAAGGCCGCGGTGGCCTGGTGGTAAGGTCTCGGCTTGTGAGCCGTAGGGTTTGAGGCTCGATGCCCGATTCCACCGAAGAACCGCCGTGTGAGGGGGTCTGTTGCACCACCCCCTCACACGGTGGTCATGCCGTCAAATCCGTCATGCCAAACGTCCCCCCGCTGGTGTGGTGTGGAGAGGGGGTGCCAGCTCAGGTGTCGTCCTCGTCATCTGACCGTAGTTCAAAATGACGAGGTCCGTCCCAAAATAGCCCTAGTGTTGCTTTACAGCGGGTCGGTAATATAATTAAACTAAACTAAAACCAATCCATATTACCAATTATAGATGCTTGTAAGTACTTTTTCACTTGCTTACAGATGCAATAAAATTTTGAAATTTTATACAGTTGTGCGTTTATGATAGTGATACTAAATATCCTGATAACGTAATTATCAGATAATTAATTAAATTGTAATAGATTTTGCTATATATGAAAGTGTCATCTGGTCGTGGATTTGAGAAAAAAGATACTGAAAACAAGGCTTCATTATATTTATATATATTATATTCATATAAAATATGTACAATTTTAAAGATAAAAAAAATTGAAAATAATAAAAAAAATGGTCCTTGTTTATGTCAGATTACGCTAACATCATTAAGGTCTATTATACATAGAATGTCAAGATTTCTTCGTTGCATTCCCGGTTTATTAGGCAATGATCTTATTACGACAAGCTCCATTATACATAATACGTTAATATTTGGCCAAAATAGCTGGCTATGTTCCTGGGTTTACTTGGCAGTCTTCAGACTTTATCAAAGTCGGCGGTTCCCAAACTTGCAACGGTTTGCATTTTTTAATGATTTATTACGGGGTCATAAAAAATATACAAGCACCAAATGATTCTTTAAAATAATTTTTTTATTAGTTTAATAGGTAAAATTTAGTTTTTTATTGAAAATCTGAAGTTTAAAAATCGTAAAAGCATTAAATGTTGATAACAATACATGGAAATTGAGTCATAATGAATGTCATAGGAAAGAAAGCTGCTAAACATTATTAAAAAGTATTTTACTTTTACGCTTTGGTTTTAAATTTCTTATATTTAGTTTTTAAAAAATAAACTAATAAAATGGTGTTTTTAATTCTTTTATTCTTAATATGGAAGTTCTTATTTATTAAAAGTGAATACAGTCAATTACTTATAAGATTCAATTGTACGTTATTCCATTATTTCGGATCTTTTATTACACGGGAATTCTCTCATATCAGTCATTACTGACTCTAATTTCTCATCTCTGAAAAGAAACAATCTAATTTCAATCACGAGTTACAGTTGTATTCCTAAATTTTTAATATGAAAAATATATAACAAATCTGACAGACATAGCACAAGTCTTCTAAAAGCAACAAATTTCAAATCTAACCGTAGCCTGTTTTCAACACTACCACCCCCACTCCTCACCCCGTCTACAGCATCCCCCCCCCTCTCCTTTCTTATTTCTGTAAGAACTTTAAGAAACTCTACCCCCTACTCCACCCTCAAAAGAAAAGTGGAGGTTTGAAGAGCATTTTGCTAGGAGTGGCAGTACCCCCTCCCCATTCTCCCCCAACTGATCCCTCCAAGTAACATTCTACCTCTACAACACTTCATACTTGAGTACCTACAATAAAATATACACAAAATATCGAACCGTTCTCTATATACGGTCTACTGCGGGCATTTTGCTTGGCTATTACCCCATGCTGGGCCATCATCGAGGTTTCAGATGATTTTTTTTTTTTTTTTTTTGCCACCTTCCATACCTGTGCTGAGGGTAGTTGGGCGTAGAGGAGCTCAATAATGGAAAATGTTGGTTGAAAAAATCTTGCCGCTTGGGTCCATTTAATGGTCATGTTTACTAGTCGTCAGCTTAATAGCAGAGAATTGGATCTCGGGTGCTTTATAGAATTGTTTGACCGTTGAATCGTGAGATTATGAAGGATTTGTGGAGACTTTTTTGACATTTGAAATGATTAATTTTCCTTTTTACAGCACATTTGTCAAAAATTTGTAGAATGATTACGTCGGCGAATGTTTGCTACTTGGGAAAATTAAATTTGCAGTATTTAATTATCAATTTTCTTCCACATTTTTAACTTTTTTTAAAAAAAATTTCCAGTTATAGGACAATGCATATACACAAAAATAAAAATTTGAAAATAATCATAAATATAATCGAAATCACTATTTTACTTTAATTCTAATTCTCCGGCAAGGAAACAGTGTCCACTTTTATCTTGGTCCAATAGCTAATTTCTAAATTCTTAGCTGATTCTCAATCATCACTTCAAACTGGAAAATTGCTCAAAATGACGAAAATGTATTTTTATTGTTTGAGTCAGTAAATGGACTGCTGAAAAAATTATAAAGAAAAGAATTCATTATGCCTGTCCTATTAATCATATTTAGTAAACTATTCTCGACTCATTTATATTTTAAATACAAAAATTCTAAAGATTGATTATGCGGAGATTAAGACAGACCGAGTTAAAAAGCTCTGAAATTCAATATTTAAAAAAAAAAAAAAAAAAAAAATCAATGCCATCTCTTAAGCGCTTCCCATTAATTAGCCCTTCTTCTTTTAAGCGACCATTAAAATTGTTTGAAATTCTTTAAAATAAATTGAATCCTCTAAGCTTCATAACTAGGTCAACTTTAAAATATTAGTATACCAAGAACATTTTACTAAATATGAGTTATAGAATTTAGTCTTTTTAATTTTTTCAGCAGTCGATTTATTGTTTCAGTCAACATAAATTATTCATTGCGAAAATCTTTTGATTTTTCCATATGATGTGATGAAGATCTTATGAATGAATGAATCTATGAAGTAGCGATCATGATCTTATTTAATTAGATTGTCAAGAATCTCATTGGCAATTTGGATCTTGAAATCTTCGCTTATCCATTAACAAATTTACTTATTAGAATCTCAAGTTGCAAAATTCCGAAATATGCATAATTAAAATTCTCGAACATTCATAACGCGACGAGATAAAACACAAGCGAAATATAGGCAGTCAAAATCGTATAATTAACCTTTTTAAAAAGGTAATAAGGCAAGCCATAACAAAGAACCATGTCATTAGCCTTGTAATAATTAGCAGGTATTAAAAGTAGCTTACAATTGTTCACCTTTGATGATCCTTTCCATTAAATACATCACATTAAGTTAATTAATTATTAAAATATTTTTTTAAATATAAATGCATTCTTTCATTATCTATGATGTGATCTCGAATAACCTACGTAAGTGGCACCTGAAATGTTCGAAGAATATTCTGCTGTATCCCATGATTGAAGACAAATTTAAAAGCAAATTCATATGCAAATTATTGATCATAGTTGTCTGATCATGATCATTTGTACAAATCTCGTCTCCTCTACGCATGCTAATTAGTTTAATTATAAACCGTCTCTAAAACCATTTCGAGGGCAGAGGTCAGTGCAATCAATCATTCTTGGATTGATGCACGATTTTGAGAATATGTATTGGAGACTATTAATAAGACAAGTTCTAAAACAGGGTTGTTTAAACTGTGGCCTGTAGAAACCTAAGGGTTAATAACATATTAAGTGGGAAGCGGGCACCCTCAGCAATCTTCCTAAGTGCCTTCTAAAATGCAAATACCTGAAGTAGAATTTTTTTAAATGATTCAAAAATTTGTTGCTATGAAATCACACAGCATACACTGTGTAGGGTACTTATTGTTTATGAGAAACAATCGTTTAATTTTTTTTAATAGGTGTCTTCCTCTAAAGAAGGAAACCTTTATGAGAATCAACTGGGTCTATACATTTAACATCTATAGTTTAGAAACCTGTCAAATTTTGAGCCAAATCCAACAACGGATTGACTATCCATCGATTTGTACTTTCAGAAACATGTAAATGCAATAAAAAAAAACGCAGTGACTTAAATATATCAAATTTGATATGGGATGCTGTGACTACATGTGTAGTTTCGTGTCAAATTTTTGTTTCAATGGAGTTTTGTTCAATGGAAAAGAACTTGTTAAAAACACAAATTCGATTTTTCATTGCTATTGAGGCATTTTAGGGATTAATCGTCAAATAACTAACCTAGCATTACACGATATATTCAGTAGAAATACTAAATGCAAGCCAAAGGTTAATATTTCGTACATTATTGTGCTTCATTGCCATGCAAGGTATTCTCTGGTATAACACCTTCATTAAAGAGCATGCGAGAAAATTTTGGGGAGACCACTACTGCTAGTTTATAGACTCTTTCCTCCCACCGACTTTGAAGCATGATCTTTCATAAATGCATACCAACATAATATAAATGCATTATAACAAAAGTAGTAAAAAAAATCTTTCCTCTTATATGTTATGCAACCAAACGTTCTCAAATATATCAATAAAAAGGCTCCAAGTTTATAGAAAACTGATTGATATTTGCTATTTTATGATTTCGTAATTTTGATGTTTTCTGTCGGTAATATCAGAAACTATTATCTAAAAAATGCTACTAATAATAATAAATTTACGGCTTGTAAACTTTTATTTAAAAAATGTCTCTAGTCAACGTTGCTAGTTCAACTGAATTGCTTTTTTTTTTTTTTCTTTTCAAAATCGCTATAATGCGCATGCAAATCCTTATATATAATAATCTTTCCATTGACTGATTGACTTTTTGATTCATCATGAAATTCTCCAAACTATCAATCCTAAATACTGAAATTTAGCATATATTTGATTATTGAATCGGAGGCATTCACTAAGAGAGGAGTTCTCGAAATTTTAATTAGAATTTTAATTGATTAGCGATTACCCTAAGTTTTGATGATTTAGCAATAATTTTGGAACATATTACTTACTAAACCATAGTTATTTAATCATAATCTCTTAAAAAAATTTTAAAAATAATTTTTTAGTGACATCAATTTTATTTACAAGGCATAATTTCTTAAATTTTAAAGAGCTTTTCCAAATGTTTATAAACACAGTTTGTAACAATATTTGTTCGATCGTAGTAATAAGATAAAAACAATTTTATCGTTTCGCTCTTTATTACATATTGCTTTTCCCTCTGTTAAAATTGTAATAATTTTTTTTTTTAATATTGACATTGTTAACATTTTCTCATCAATTAAGTTGATAGCATAGGACGAAGACATATAAAGCAAGATAAATGCAAAAATATTTTTAGAAAGAGGCATAGAATATTTTTAGAAAGAGGCAATAGACATAGAAATAAATACTATTACTGGAAATGCAAATAATATTTCCATTGGAAACAGTGTATAGATAAATTTAATTAATAATTGAAAATATATAAAGATTGCCCTCTCTAATTGTGGCGCACGGCTAATTTCAAAACTTTTAGTGGTAGACATTTACTTAAAGTTGGAAAAAATACTTCCAATGACGTAAATGATTGCATTTTGAATTGTTTAGATCAGTAAATGCACTGTTGAAGAAATTATAAAAAAAATCATGCGGTGTCCCGGTTCAATTAATCATATGCAGATAAATATTCTTGATCCAAAAACAATTTTAGCAAAAAAAAAAAAAAAAAAAAAAAAAAAAATCACACCGCTGCATTTAAACCTGAATTTCACTGTTTTAATTGCACTGCCTTGAACAAATCCTTTTAAGACATTCAGTGCCCACTTCTTCATCAAGATATCCGCTGATTAGAGGATCTTTCTGGAAGCAGACATTCAAATGATTTAAAAGGATCTAATGATTCAAAGCTTCGTAATTTATTCAGTGTTGACCACAAAAGAACAAAATGCAATTTGTTTAAAATGTTAGTAAATGAAAAATATTTTACTTATGATCAATGGTAGAACCGGGAGACTGAATTCAAATTTAGATTCCGTAGTCTTTTTTGTTCCTCGTTTACGAATTATACAGAGATTGTAATCGTCAAAAAATTCTAACTAGAAATTTTAATGTATCTCTACTGTTCAAATCTCCCCCGATCCGAAAAAATACATTATTTCTGTCTGTGTATGAATATGATACTCAGAAACGCTTTGAGGTAAAAAATAATATTTGGTTTATGGACTTCAGATCAAATTTGTAAATTTCTATCAAATTTTTAGTGAAATCAGCCTAGAGGAAATCTGTCTATCTGGTTATCAGAATATATGAATACAATAACTACAAAACGCAAAGATGGACGGATTATACTCGATACTTAGACTGAACCTCTAAAGTGTAGATACCTATCAAAATAAAAGTAAATCCATCAAGAGATAGAATGTCTGTTGGTCTGTGCATTCACATGTATGAAAAATATGATAACTCTAAAGCGCAGTGACTTAAATATATGGATTTTTGGTACGTGGTTTAATGGCTACAATTGTAATTCTGCGTCAGATCTTGGTTTCGATTGGTTGAGAAAAAAGACGCCCAAATTCACATTCGATGTTCCTGTGCTTGTGTATTAACAGCAGTCTTTTCAATCGCCAAATATCTTACTCTAATGGCTCTTTTGTAATTATTGTTTACTAATGGCGTTTGATTAGGGTCGTCAACGCTTCAAACCGCTTTTTACCATCGTCAGTGCTTATAGACTTTCAATGCACATTGTCTACATATTTGTACGATTTTTTAATACAGATTCCTATGCCGACTATATGCATTCATTGCTGATTGTCAATCAATGCATATAGTCGGCAATTGATTTGAACCGCTTTTACAATAATCAGTGCGACTATACAAGTATTATGTAGTAATATGTATTGGGAATATCGCTCCCGCTGATTAGCAAAACATTTAACGATTGGAATAACAAAAATATAATTCTTAAATGATAATGTTTTTTTATTTAAGAACTTACTTAAAAAATATTCATTCAAAGTGCTTTTCCAAGTGGATGAATGTCCATATCTGACTCTTTAGAAATTAGATATTAAACCATAGGATTAGCATTGAACCTTGCATGATCATTTGTGTATTGTACGTTATATATGGAAAACAATGTATAAAATACATTTGCTAGTAATATTTATGTACAGGAAACCAAATGCTTCGTGCTTAACATTTTCAAAGCAATGGGATGGGCACGATGAAATTTAACAAATGCTTTAGAGGGAATTTGCTCTTGGCGTTGACCCACTGCATTTTCTTACCCAAGAGCATATAATAGTTGGCGACATTCGAAGAGGATGGACAAAAGTGGCAATTTAGTGCAAATAATTGATGTCGATTGGGTTCTGGCCTTAAAGAACGTGCTCCTGGAGTGAAGTGTCAAGAAGTGCCAACCTTTCAGATACCTAATCGTAATTGATGTGTTACCGATAACTTATAAAAGTAGGAGTGGCAGATTTTGCTCGGGGGCAATAACCAGCATTTTTTTCCTGTAAATGGTCACACTGTCTAAAGACAGGCAAGTCTATAGATAATATATTAGGAAGAAATATGATGTTGTCGTTCATATGTGTGCAGCAATTTTTCCCTTTTTTTTTCTGGTGAAGAAAAGATGCAACTTTAATCAGTCCAAGAAAATATTTGATGTTAATCGATTGGTCACAGCTTTAATGAATGAAGTATTTGATGATTTTATTAATCAAGCAGTTCATTTGGCCTTTTATTGCTGATGTCATGTATAAAAAAATCATATTGTAAATCATCGCAATATAAAAAAAAATGTCATTTGACTCATTTCCTAAGCATTTTATTGAGGAAAAAAAAATGACAAATCTGTGAAGTATGAAATATATTTCTGAATCACTTCGAATTGTTACCGACTTGGAATTTATGAAGAATTTTTAATTAATTAAATGCGAGATCACAATTTACTTAGAATTAAAAACTTTCCTGACTATGAAATTCTTTTCTGGTCATTTATGATTAATTAACCTAGTGGAAGTAAACGAAGTTTCTTTTCTTCAAGGGTATTAGTAAAAACGAAGTACTAAAAATATCTTATCGTGTAAAAGTAATGTAGTTTAATTTAAAGTATTATTTAAGTCTATCATATTGCAACAAGTAGATTAATTATTTTTATTTTTTTAAATGAAAATTTTGTTTTCTTTCATAAAAAAGGCATAAATTTTATTTTGCAAAATTAAAATTTTTTTTTAGGTATTTTGATTAAAAGTATTTTTTAATGACACTGTTTCGCTATTTTTTTCAAAATAAAATTTGTTATTTTTGAGGTGTAAATATTTTTTTAAATAATAGCTTTATCGAGACCTCTTTTCATACTTTGTCTAAATAGCATTTGTATTAAATATAATACCTAAGGAAAGCATATAATATTTCTCAAACTACTCATTTTGCTTAAAAACGCTTGATAATTTATAAAATGCTTATATATTCGATAGCAATGCCAGTATTTCGTAGATTGTCGGTAACATAAACCTAATAATAATATAAAAGGAACTATAACGAGTTTAAAAGTATTAATAAGAAGTTTAAGGGAAAATATAGCCAGGGAAATTCATTTAAGCTACTAAAAATATACTACTTAGGAAAAAAAAAAAAAAGTAAAGTTTTCAATCTATTGAGCAATTGTTCTTTTCTCTACGAGGAATAGTTCCAAGTAATCGCTTCAAAAGTTGAAGTGGCAGCAGAGGGCTCTTCATCATGTGAGCGAAAGGTGACTCCACTCCATTTAATCATTCGTATATGAAGGTATGATGCATTTCTTTTTTAACATAGTATCTTAGTTTGATTTTCATATTTTCGACGAGGGATCATGCTTATAGTTCCGTGTATAGCGTGAGCACCAAACAATGCCTCATACCTCATTACCTGATTTTAACTGACATATCTTGCCAGATGTAATCTCCAAGCACATAACTTATTCCTAATTTATGTAACTTTTATACAATGAAACTCCGGGATGCATCGTGAACCGTCGGTAACCTTGGAAACAGTTACCATGGCGAGTAGCCGGATTTTAGCTACAGTGAAACGTGCAAGAGGGCTTCTAGAAAGCGATGGTAATAAATATTCAAACCTGTCAGCTGCTACTAACGTTAGTATTGCATTTGTGTCAGCTGTCGGATTCATTTAAAGTTGATCCAACTCGAACATTAGAGAGAGCGACCCATAAATATGTAAATAAAGACAAGTCAATCAGAATGTTTGTACAAGTTGGATTCTGTCTACACAGCCGATTATTTGATAGCGATTGATTTATTTTGATTAAGGGAGTGTTCATATAGACGCAAAGGAGAAAGATTACTGACAGTTTGAAAGATGATTGCAGGCACAAGTGCAGCATTACACTCTTAGATAGCCCAGTACACCCATGTAAAAGAGGCGCTTTATACAAACAGAGATCGTGCGAAAGATAGCTGTGACTTTCAAATAAGACCATTCATGACTATCAAGTAAAGGTTTTGCTGTAAGATTTTTAGTGGTTGATTGACTCTCCAAGTTGTGACAGGAATTTACTGCAATGCTCAATTGGCGTAGCGAACATCACTGATGCCCTGAACACAGAAAATGTTCGCATTCGTGTAAAGTAAATTTGACTTTTAAATTTTAAACAAGTGTACTATCCTTTTAGCTGACATTCTAGACCCCTTCCTACAAGACTATTTCCGGTACTAGTATATTCTCATCCGTTACTATTACACTGATGTTAAAATATATTCTCTAGATTCCGCTATATAGATCCGCTTCCAAAAGAAAACACTTCTTATAACAAAAAATAAATAAATAAATAGGAAATGAATAGTTGAGATAAAAAGAAAAATTTAATTTGTGGTACATATTGAAAAAATGTTGACGAAAAATTATAAATTAAAATGACATTTTTAATCAATTAAAATAATAAAGAAAGTCATCTTGACTTGAAAGCCTTTCATCAAAATTGAAATTCTGTAATAGATCTGAACGTAATACGTGGTGTTCATATTTGTAATTACAAGTTAAATGTTGATTGATAAGGCTAATTTTTTCGTCAAGTCTCAGTGTTTAGAATACTCAACTTTAAGCTTTTTGGCGATTTTGTTCCTTTCTTTATGTTACAGCAGATTTCTTTAATGCTATAGAACCAACAATTAGTAATATTGCAGAAAGTGATATAAAGATAATTTTTTTTCAAAATGTTCAGTATTGGTAAGTAAATTTAGTAACAAAATTCATCGAGAGAACAAATGAAATACCATTGTATTTTTATTGATAGTTAAAGAGTTATTTTCCATATTAAGCATCGTGACAAAGTTTTCGAAATGAAAATAAGATCCTGGCTAGAAAGAGTAAAAAGTATCTCTGAAAGATACTGTTGCTTTTACCTATTTGAATCATACTTCCAGAATTAATTTGAACAGTATCGATTTTCGATTTTTATCTAAGATTTCTCTTTTTGGATTTAATTTCAAAATCGCTTTAATTTTTATTTATAGGAAATATTTTATATTAAAGCAGAGAGGGTATTCTCTCCGAAACTTTCTCGCAAACTGTCCAGTAAAACTCTTATTCTCCTCCCCACACGTAAAATTTTGGACCTTGGATAAAGCTTCAAATGCCTTGCAAGGCATTAGAGAACAATAGTTATGAAATATAGATCTTTGGGTTGAATATAACAATTTTATTGAATCCAGTGTGCGAATACGTATTTTGGGGGCTTTTTCTCCAATCAGTTGGAATCAAAATTTGACTCGTAACTACAGTTGTAGTCAAGATAACATACCTAATTTCTTTGATTTAGTTAAATCAAGATGGGATTTGAGTCATTGCATTCACATGCATGCGAAAGAACAGATCGACAGACAGTCAACCCTTTGTCAGATTCGTTCAAAATTTGATAAACATTTACATTTTAGATGCAAAATCAGTGTACCAAATTTTATTTTTCTAGCTCGTTGCGTTTTCTAGTTCTAGAGTTTAATCGTACTGTACAGACAGACTTGAATTTCTAATTGGATTTCGCTCAAAATATTATAAAAATGTAGAAATTTGGTTTAAAGTCTGTATACCAATTTTCATCCGTCAAGCTCAATTATAGATCTCATTTATAGATCTGTCTATCTATAAATGAGATTCAATCTCATTTATAGATAGACAGATGGACAGACATAATGCTCAAAATCTGTTCTTCGAACTCAGTGAACTCTGATACGTGAAAATTCGCCAAAATCTCGAGTCTGGATTTTTTGACGAATACAATAATTTCTTTAAATTTCGTATACAAGAAAGTATTAAAAAAAGTTTAAATAGATGTAATCGCTTGAAGAAATTCGATCCTTCTTTTTTCTTTCCGATTTTTTTCTTTTCCCTCAATCACATTCATCCTCACTGCACATCATTCATCCTCATGAACAATGAGGATAAATGTGCTTATGCTTGAGGGAAAAACCATAGTGAAACGAATTATATCTCCTGTTACCTTCTTCACGTCCTACTTCTTTTCTTTCTCTCTTTTTTTTTATTTTCAACTTCATTATTCCCCAATTTTTATTTAATTTTATATATTAATTTTTTTTTTAATTTTGCTTGTCAATTCTTTTTAGCCAACGTTTCAGTCAGTGAGTAAATGAGTAAAATCTCATCCTTCTTCTTCATCTTTTTACCTGGATTTTACGTTTAATCCTATGCTAAAAGCAATTGACAGTTGCAGGTAAGCCGAAAATTACATTACTTTGTCCCATTCTTATGACTTTCACGGAACCTCATAAAGTTGAAGGCAAAGTCTTGTTTATGGGTCTTCAAATACCCATTATGACAGTTTGGCACGATTGTGCAAAAAATGGCAAGGATGTGGACCACCTACGTCTTTTCACGTTTTTTACGTCTTGACAAGATATTGTGCCAAAGGAAATGGTATTACAATAATGTGAATAAAAGCACCAAAAAGTCACTGGCCATTCTTGTCGAGTCTCGTGGGTTGATAATATCTCCAATCTGCCTCTCCCTCCCCTTCTCAAGTCCTTTATGCGCATGTCCTTTTGAGTGGCAACTGTGGGGATGAAGTAAAAAAAATGTGTTCACGAAATGCTCATCAAACTACAACTAGTGGTTGAACAAAGACCGCATCACAACCATATGGCATCACGAACTGCGACAAGTGAAGGCTGCTCGCGTCATAATCTAGTACCGGAGGTTCAGGGAGGTCACCGTGCTTTATCTAGAAATCACGGTATCCTCTGGTCACGCATAATGCTGACATCTTGGAAGTCAAGCGATGGGGGGTGAACAGATGTGATATAATAAGGCAATTTGAAATTTTGAGCTCGCACTTTATATCGGCAGAATGCAATTTATATCAGTTGTATTTTTTATTGTTCAATTTATACCACAGTACGTTTCAGGAATTTTGATGGAAAATTAAGATTATGAATTAACAAGTTGAAAATTATTGACATTTCTTTTAAAGCCCACTAATATATTCTTTGTCTTCAACTAATCATTTCAATATCAACTCAATAGGTTTCAGACTAAATAAATGGCGATATAATTTTTCAAAATTTTGTGTTATTCATTTATATTTTTGTACAAGTCCTTCTTTAGCATTCATAATAATACATATGCCCTGTGTAAAAAGCATTTGACATTCATCAGGTGTAATTTAAATTTCTCTGTAACAAAATCAACTTTGTTATGAAACAAAACAAAAAATATTTCATGTAAATATAAAAAAATTGCATATTTTACAATAAATGGGGGGGGGGGGGAAGAAAGGCTTAAATTCTAAAGCGCACTTTGAATCCTGAAAAAGTAAGGTTATATTTCGAACTTCCTTTGTAACTCATAGAGCCTATTATCATATATTAAACCGAAGTTGGGTTATATCTTAATGTAAACAGATGTCCCAATTTAGATTGAAAAATCCCTAATTTTTATTATTTATTATGGATTTTCCTCGAAATTCAATTTAAATCTCTGGATTTTCTAGAATTTCACCTTATATCTAAAGAAATTAAATAATTTTAATTTTCAAAAAAAAATCTTAATATGTCAATAATAAAAGTCATTGTGGCTATGTAAGTGCTTATGTATTATTCATTTCAAGACCCTGAGATTAGCAAATAATTTTACCCCTCAAAGGGATAATACGCATTAATATGGGACCATTTCAGGAATTCTTTGCTAAGATTTGACCTTGACTTCTATTCTCTCCTGTCAGACACATTTTCTTTTTTTTCACCTTCGTTTTGGTAATGTAAATTCCTCCTAGAACATGTACAAAAGTACGGAAGATTTTCGTATTTGAGAATTGACAGTATCTATGTGTATTCCACATCTCATTACTAAACTGCGATGATTTCTACAAAATTTCGCTCATTTATTCTTTAAGATAAAAGAAATATAACTGTCAGCTTTTCAAAATGCAAAAACTAAACAAATATTTTAGCACCTCTTTTTCCCCTTGAGCAGAGAACGCCCCCTTGTTGCGTTTACAGACAAGTAAGTAGTTGAACGGGAGACCTGAATCCTGATGTCGACTTTTTCCTATGCGCAACCCTTGCGCTAACGCCGACTGCTTTCGGTTGGAACCGGTGGAATCCTTCCACCATACCGTTTCTTTAACCTAATTGTCTATGTGTGTTTGTAAATTTGTAGTGTAGCTGTGTTTGTGTAGATTAAAAATATTATATTTAAAACCGGGCAGTTCATTAGAAAATCACAACACACTCACTATAATATTCAATTAATTGGAAAATAGCTGAAATTTTGCCATTTGTGCAGTAATTTCGCTAAAAATTATTTTACTAGAAATATTTTAAAACCATCTTAAAATTAAAAATTTTGCCTTTTCAGTGATACCATTTTCTGTACAATTATTACTTTAACTTTTATTAATTCTTTTAAAATTTAACTCAGATGATTTTGAAATGCAGTAAGATTCTGATCTATTTTACTCTTAGATTTTAAAATTTCTCTTTCATATGTCTTGAGATTTTTAAAGTTATCTTTTAAGTAGTTATATGACAGTTCTTAAAACAACTGATATACTGTTATTTTTAAGTAATTACAAGTATTAATGCCCAAGAGCAGTCAATTTATATGGCGAAGTGTAATAAAAGGATTGTGTGTTTTATAAAAAAATGTGTAAAATTAGTTTTATATTAAAACTTTTATTTGTTGGAGTATTTTAATTTTAAGCAAAGAAAAATAGATAATTTAATTATTAATAAAAATAAATGCAATAAAATCTCTCCGAAGACGATTTTAACTATTTTGTTTGTTTTTTTTTGTTTGAAGGGAGTGGGGTGCGGGGATTTTTGTTTATTATTTATTTGTTTATTTTGTTTACGGGGATTAGAATTTCATTCAGACATGGTATGCTGTAGCGCGTAGGCTGAGTTAACATATTGAAAAGAAAATCAAAGAAATTGCACAACTTACAAAAGTAACTGATAACAAAGTCTTTTTAAGATATTGATTTGATTTAGATTTAAACAACAAAAACGTAATGTTTTGATACAGCAGGAAATGGCTATTTTTGAAAGAACATTGTAATTTTGAACTATAGTCAGATGACCAGGATGACACCTACTTCAGATATTGAAAAAGTCAAGAAATGAATTGTAAACAGCTGAAATCGAGAAATAACGATTGAAGAATCGTATGATCTTGTATCATCAGCAGTAGTGGAACAGGATGTAGGAGGATAGAAGATGTGATCCTAAACTTACAAGAAGCTAAAAGAAAATAAAAAGACTGACTGAAATAAAAAAGCTGATTGTCTTTGATTTTGTTGTGGAAATTGTGAGAAAGAAAAAAACTCTCAGTGACAGACTTTTTTAATTTTTAAAGAATTCCATCATTCATCATTTCAAACAAAATATGTCAGATTTAAATAATAATAATAATTATTATTATTATATGTAATCAGTAATAAAAATCATTCTTGTTAATATTTGTTCAGACTACTAAAATAATATTTAGATTTATTTAAATAATATATGCTTTCTCGGTATGAATTAGCATATCTAACAATGCATTTTTCAGTGAAAGTTAATTTTACCCAGGGTACAATGTGTCAATAACATTGGCTGTACATCTTTCTGACTTTTGCTAGATTATGATCAAACTATATAGATTCATTGGAGCAGTCAGGATTTTCGACATTCACTGACGAACTGTTTAAATTAAAAAAAGGATTAACAATGTTTAATTTTTTCAAAAACGATAGCTTTTAAAGGACTATTTTCCGCAATTTTTACAATGTATAAAAAAAAGTACCCTTATTATAACCAATGAGAACGATTCAACCAGAAAAGAAATATATAAGTAATACGTTATTTAAGATATTTTATGTTCTCACCTATTATTTATCTATTTATTTTGTTAGGTATCTGAAATATATTGATTAATAATATCACAATTTTGTATTTTCTCATTTTATTTTATCTATTCATTGACATATTTTTTTTTCATGCATTTTGTCCAATGCGCCTCCTTTTAACGAACATCTTGGAATAAAAATTAGAAAATCGAGTCATTTTGCATATCCATCCTTCTTAAATATACAATTTGTAACGAAACAGATAAAAAAAAAGTTTAAAAAGCAAGTATTTGATCCTAAACTACGCCAGCAAATCAAAAAAAAAAAAAAAAAAGCACAGGATTTATGGTCTGAATAAAATAGGGATCGCCTCTCCTCCCCATCTAAATATATATATTCTGACAAGCCTCGAAATTATCTGCAAGATATTGTTGAAGGTCCAAATCTAAGTAGGTCATCCTTCGTTCAGATACACAACGAAAGAAAACAAGACAAAGACATCAACCACAACATTCCGCCAGCTGGCCTTGCAGCAGCAACAGCCAAGATACTACAATCTCGTTGGACACGCTTTGCTTCGCTACGGAAAATTAAGATCTTCCTTTGGAGATATATGATAGGTGGCATATATTTGGATCAGAATTGCAAATCGTCTGTGGCTTTTTCTGGATCATGTAGGTCATGTTTCCCGAGTCGTGTCCGTGAATAATGCAACGGGGAGGTCCTCGAGTAGGCCCCGATCGGAAGGTCGAAACCGTTACTTGAAATGTGATTTTGACCACGTTGTATAATTTAAAGACTTCCAATGCTATCACGTTCTTAACACAATTATTGAGGTTTGTAGTGGTTTCGACTTACGAATGGTAGATAAAAAAACGATCCGTTGTTAAAAATAACCGTTACTCTAAAAAAGCATGTCTGTTTTTTCCCCCTAACTTCTCCATTAAAAATTCAGCTATACATTTTATTTTTTTTAGTGTGAGAGAAAATAGTTCTTATTTATTTATTTTCCATTTCATTGCAGATGCACATTTAACCTTTTTTTATCAAAAATATTGTGTGGTATTCTTCAATATATATTATCTCTTTATTTTGAGGCAAAATAAATAAATAAAATCCGATACTGATTTAAAATAAGACTTCTTATATCCCTATTTTAACTGTGACAGCTGAATAATTTAAAAATAAGCATCTTTTTATCAATTGGTATGATTATTGCATGGTAAATACCCCTTTTATATATTAACAAAAATTGATTGCAAATAGATAAACACTAGATCTTTAAAATTAAAACAGAATAAAACAAATTTACTGTCAATTTGTGCATCACAGAGAATAGGATTATTGTTCCCATGCAATTAAAATCATATTTAATAAATAATCAGGAAAAATTAAAATTAACAGAAGGACTTTTACATAATATACTCTTTCTGTTGTAAGTACAAAGAAATTATGATTAAAGAGGCTAATATATTTTCTCTCTATTGTGAAGCTAACTAGATCCAGTACATTATCACATATAAAAAAATTAAGTAAAAAAGTTTTCAAAAGCGCACCTATTTTAGTACATTAAAAAGAAGTTTCTTTTGTGTTAAATATTCTTTACTTTTCATTTTGCTTTCATTAACTTGCGCACTCACTATTCGTTAGAGTCACTGGCACTGAATCAAAATTTAATTTAATTAATGGTTAACTGTAAATTAAATTTTATAGATATTAAATATAGATATATATAAATATATAGATATATATATTTTATAGATAAATATATTTGATAGATATTATGTCTCTCAAAATATACAGATATATAAAGTTTTAATCCTACAGCATATCAGGAAGCGAAAAAAAAAAGTTACAAAATCTCAACTTTTCAAACACAAAAGAAATCAATATTAAATATAAACCAACTTTATTTATGGGAAGTAATTTTATAATGTACCCACATTGCGCAGAAAAATAAAATAAAGTAAAAAAAAAAAATCGTATTAAAGATTTTTTGGTTGGTTTTGTTTTTTGTCTCGTGCAATCTTAATTAATTAAATTAATAACTGCAAAATCTGATGAAACTATTTATTTTTTTAAAGATTTAATTCAAAAGTTTTGTTAGGTTTTTTTCCCTATGGTTTAAGTTACACTGAAACTGCAACTAGATATCTAGTTATTAGCCTGCTAAGTTGATATTTTTACAACTGAAATATTCATTTTCGCGGCTTTTAACTACAGATTTTTTTAAGTGCTTTTGGATACAACGCTTGCATAAGGGACCATACATTTTTTAAAGGCATCGAACTGGTATTTATATGTTTATAATATAATTTTAACTTTTAAAATAAAAGGCAAGCGCAGTAGATCTTAAAAATTGGATATGTAGTAGAAAATAAATTAATTTCCAAGGAAATTAGAAAGTAAAGCGTGAGAGTTCCTAATTTAAGAAATTATGATTTCGAAAACTTCGCAAATATAATATAAAAGAATGAAAAGAAAATCCATTAACAACGATAATACAGCCTTCTTCTAAGATATATATAATTTTTGATATCTTTGCAAAAGTGATTAACAATTTCTTTCTTGGAAAAACTTGCTTGGAAATAAGTTAATTATTAGTATTTAGCTATAATTTTGTACTTAGCGAGTTTTAATTCCTGTGCGTGTGTAGTTAAACTGGTGACAAAATATCCTCGTGCACAGATAGAATAACCATTATTTATTTATTTTTATTACTTTTATTCATGCATTTATTAATTGGTTGCAAAAAAAGCATTGCGAATATAAGCATTTTTAAGAAATATTTTTCTGTATCAATCTTGGAATAGATTATCTGAATGCAAAGCACGTAATAGCTGCATGCAACTTCAAAAAAATTGAAAATCAAGTTTTCTTTATTATTATTATTAATTTCGACTAATTCCTCTTTAAAACTAAAACTGACAGCCAATCGTATAGTTTCAACAGAATAACAGTAAAAAAGATGCCGCTGATATATTATTCTTATCATGATAGCGGTTTAAGTGAATAATTAGATAAAGTTTTAAAACCATTTCCGCATTCTTAAACTTGATTTAAATTAATAAATTTGCATTTAAAGTGACATCCAGCTTAAAATGCAAATTTAAATCACGTAACTGACTAGTTATTTATATTGAAATTATAGGAATTCTAGAAGATAGTCTGTTATTTTGTATGCAAATGCATTCGAAGAATTTCTTCAATCTTGAATTTAATTTGTGGATATCCATGATGCTGGTGAAAGTAATATGCTTTTGTAAACTCATTCGTGTTAACAGTTTCAAAATTAAATTGAGCATTTTTTATTTTTATTTTTTTTTAGTTGTACCAAATTTACTTCCTAGTACAATGAACTGTATCCTCCACCTTTCACTGCAAAATAATGAAAATAAATAAATGTTTTTACGCATTAGTGTCCTTGTATTGGAAGTTCAAATAATCTTTAAGTATTAACAATCTGTAGATATGTGCTACGTATATTTACCCTTTCGTGGGCCTTGGGAAGATTACTTCCTACCTGCATGATCTTATAAAATACACTTATGGAAAATACAGAAAGAAAAAAAAAAAAAAAAAGACCCACTACATATGTACAGAATGTGACGTACCCTTGTGCATTGCAACATGCTTCTCATCTTTTCATGGCAAATAATCCCCATTATATATATATATATATATATATATATATATATATATTTATGGCTGTAAATGGTTCCTTAGGGAGGATACTTCCCACCCCTGAAAGTTTAAAGATATTATAAAATTAGGTAAAATAAAATATATTTCCTTAAATGCTATTGTTTAATTGTTAACAAAACATAAAAAAAAGGGGAGAAATAAATGGCCCATGAATGGGTTAAAGAAAGTTCATCTTTAAATTGAAATTTTAGAAAGATACACTATTTTTAATTATTTTAATGCAAGACTCCTAGATAAGAATTAGATGTATTTTTATTACTCTCCTGGAAAAAAAAATATGGAAAATCGCCATACAGCACATGGTAGATTTAATAAAAATTCTGTACTTAAGCCAAAGATCAATATTTCGTAACTATCGTTCCTTAGTGCTATGCAAGGCATTCGTGGCGTTTTTTAATGTTGGCTAAATGTTGAGATATTAAAAAGATTGTTGAATAATTACAAAAGAAAGTTAATCGATCTCAGAATGATAAAATTCGATTCCGAAAACGCTGAAATACGTGTTCCCGAGGAAATGCAGTATCAAATATAGGATAAAAATAACTATGAAAGAAATACTGCGAAAAATTAATTAATATTGGGTTAAAACAAATAGTAATCTATTCACAGAAAAAAAAGTGCATTTCAAATTTAAAAAAAAAATACTGTATAAAAGAAATAAATAGTTCAGAGCTATATATATATATAAAAAAAAATAGTTCAGTGCTATGTTCATAATCACTTCCGATTATCCATAAACACTTCAGGATAAAATGTCAACTTATTTAATAAAAAAAAATTAGTATTTATTCCCAAATATTGCTGAAAAACTCTATAAAGAGATTTTATGGTTTACTAATAGTACTTTTATTCATTGGTAGTACTGACTTAATTCAAGTAAACCGGTAAATTATCTAAAGATTGTGAAAATTTTTTGTTGAAAATGCTTCTGATTCATTTAGCTCTTATTCACAAAAATGACTGTCAATCAATTATTTTAGATACAAATATTAAAGTAGTTGATAATTAAGTTTATTCTACATAGGCTTTTAATGTAAAGGGTAATTGGTAAAATAATACCATTTGCCTTTCAAAGTATGTTTGAATTTCATATAATGCATACATTTCGAAATCATAAACCATTTCAAATAGGGAAAATTAGAAAGATTTCAATCTAAATGAAGTAATCATAAATTGTGAAATATTTGATAATTTAATACTATCATCTCTATTTCAAGAATAGTCAGTGATCAGGATCCAATTTCTGGTGCTGATAATTTGCTCTCCAACATGACAATCTTATCAATTATACTGAATGATTTCATCAGCTATTCTTCGTCTTGATTCCGGACATTATAATTTGCTTATAATTATAATTTTAAAGTTATAAAGTCATTTTTATAAGCGCACTATTATTTTCACAATAGTTTTTAAATGATTAAGTAAAGAATAAATATCTAAGCTCTTTTTTTTTTTTTACTTTTAAGAAAATTTTATTCTAGATTATTTTAAAAAATATATTTATTTTATGTTTCAATAATATAGCCATTTAGCATTGGAATTTTCTTGAAAACTTATTTTTCGACATTGCTAATTATCAAAATATTGGAGACATCTGAAAAAAAAAAAAAAACATTAAAACTGGTATTAAGTCTCCCCAGTTTCCTTTGCATCTAAAAATGCTGAGAGAATATGAAATATTTTGTTGAAATCGGTGTTTATTCATTTCTTACCTTATATAATAAAACAGAGTAATAATTAATTATTTCAAATACAACGACTTAAAGAAATGATAGTCATATTTATTCCGCGTTGATTATTATGTAACCTGCAGAGTTAAAACAACAATGATCGTTTTGCCATTCTTTTAATAAAATTATGTATGCCCTTACCATAAACACATCGGAAATGCAAAATTGTCTAAAGTTTCATTTGCTCGTTAAAAATCGCACCTGTTCTACAATCCATCACAATAAAGAACACCAGTTTGCCACTAACCACTTGTGAGGGTGTAGCCCCCAGCTGCTACAGGCCTACGAACGCGCCCCACACAAAACGAAAATTGTTGGAACCGAGCCCAAATCATGAAGATCCCTTGCATCAGTAAGAATCACGCAAGCTCATTAGCATAGGCATAGCAGCTCAGACCATAATCAACCATCGGTATTTCCCTTGCCTCCTTATTTAGCTAATTAAGGCAAAACACCCTCCCTTTTGCTTAACTTTAGTAGGCCAAAGAACTCTGGACTCTTCGGTTCACGGCCAGCGCGTTCCAGCCTATATTTGGGTGGTGGTATGGCCTGAGGGTTAGGAAAGTTAACTTCACTTCCTGTCTCACCCCCTACGCGAGATCTTACTACTTTTCCTTATTATTTATTCGCCCTGCTTTTTTTCTCTTACCTATTGGGGTGTGGGTAGACCCCACTATGGGGCGGATGTGCTGATTTTCGGCCTAATTGGTGCACATCGCAGATTCGGGGGCGATGGCAATTATTCATGGCGCCATACGGTGAGAAATTCCCTGCAAATTGCAGCTTTGTTTGGCGATGACCTTACTTTAACGAATGGGGATGAATGAATTTTATACAAACATGTGTGGGTGCATTAATTGAAATAGATAAATTAATTCCAAGGAGAACATTAATTATGTAAGGTAATCTACCAGCTGTAGTATCTTCTGCAATCTATCAGTCGTGTCAGAAAGTTTTCATTCATTGTCTGAATTTCGGAATAAATTAATTGGTAAATGTCATCTCTTTCTTAATCTTTGGATTGTTGTTTAAATAAGCCAGTGTCAGTAGCACAAAGCCTTAATAAATCTGCATCTAGAAATTAGATTTTTTTGAGTAACAATAGTGAGAGTTGGTGGGTGTTTATTAAGAACAGTGAACTGATTATAGCAGCATCTGAATAATAATAATAATAAAGCAACTTAATATGAGATTTAAGATGATGTTGCTTAATAGAAATATTAGAAAGTGTCAGGATGTCGGGACAAAGGCTTCATTCAAATGTTAAAAAAACAATTAATGAATTAATTGATCAACTATCAGAAAAATTTTAGATAATAAAAGCTAGCATTTTTATGATCTACCTGATCTTAATCATGAACACATGAACACAAGTGACATGTCACAAGCAAAATCAATTATTAATGTATATTTTACAAACTATCGAAAAACTGTTCAACATAGCATACGTTCAGCCTCTATATCGAATATTAATACATACCTTCTACGACTTTAAACCCTCTTGGATGATTCAATAGTACAATATTACTTGTGTGATTATTTCTATTTTACTTAACGACATACCACCTCTAATTGCTTCATATTATATTTTTTCTGATACATACAGCTGTCAACCAAAGAAATCTGAAAATTCTATCACATGTATATTGAGGTAGCTGCAAGATCAACAATCTCACTATCACTTCCTTTGTGCATTTAATCCGAATCTGTATGATCGTGCAAACTAAATAATAAAAATTTCTAAGTCCCACGTTGTCGTATGTTGTTCCATTTTTCAGTGTCAATAGTATATATATATTATTTTCTAACGAATGGCAACGACAGTCCGTTTTTGAGCTACAGTCAACTTTCAATTTTTTTATTCATAAATGCATGCGAAACAGTTAGAATCTGTTAGAAACAATTAGAATTAAATTTTTATAATTCGGTTATTATAAAAATTTAATATTTAAATAAATAGAAGATAGAAAATATGTAAATTAATATAATTTTCTGCATGATGGACATAACATTTTGTTACTTGACAAATTGTACTGATTCGGCACTAAGCGTATAAGGATTATTACCCAGAAGAGAAATCCCCCCCCCTCCCTTCTAAATAACTTATTTTTTATACGAAAGCAAACTTCAAACAAACATGGGAAAAAAAGAAAAAAAGAAAAAAACCTTCTTTCTTCACCAAAAAATTACATTATTATGATATTTTAAAGATGTTTAAAAAGCTTAAACTTATTTTGGAGAATATTCTTCTATTTTACAAACTCTAACTCAGGATTTAGTAATCTATCAAAAGAAGTTGCATTTGAGGATGTAATATATTAATCGCGAAATATAGAAGAAAATTATGACAATTCCTGAAACCTTACCTCAGTATGCCAACTAACCACTAATGGCTAGATAATGACTAACATCAAACAACTTCACAGAAAAAAGT
>JAPMOR010112712.1:1310074-1324498 GCA_026543865.1 Argiope aurantia | reverse complement strand
CTAATTAGATAAATCACGGCATAACATCTAAAGCCTTCTGTCATCGCTTTGCTCAAGTTCCGTTGTCTTGAATCGGGTCTATGGCAAGTCCCAAACCGATACTTTTCAAGAGAGTCGAAGGAACATTTTATTTTTCAAGGTAATTATATTTTAAACCCATCTGACTTCAGGATAACTGCTGCTTTGTGGAATTTTAGACAAAATATTTCTGCACCTAACGAACAATATACGTAGAAAATATATACCGAAACTTGAAATTTTTAAATTCAGCTTTGTTCTGAACAAAATTTACGATGTGATTTAATGACCAGAATTTTTGAAAACCTGGGCTCATTATCCGTAAGGTTCTTTGTGGGTCAGATTGCGGAGAAAGAAAAAAATTGGAAAATTCTGCATTATCGTGGCCAATTCATTCGATCATTTTGTATGCGTCACTTAGGATGGGGAGCAATATTCCATTTACATTGATTTTATGTAAAGCAAACTATTTTGACTAAATGCTTAAAAAATTAAGCCTAATTAATTCTTCTTTTTTTATGAAGAGCTGTTCCCTAGCAGTAAAATTTGGATTAATTTAGGGCAAATAATTCGAATTCGAGAAAAATAGAGACACTTTTTCAATACTTTATGCAAATATTTGAAATTCTGGATTTCTTATCTTTTTACATGATAGTAATACTTTGTTGACATCTTTGTCGTAAACCTAGAAATCCTTTTATATAAAAACTAGCTGACACTGCAAGCTTTGTTCTGCCATATAAAATATTTCTAGTGAATATTTTGGTTGTTAATTAAAAAATAACGAATGTATTGTAAGTGTGTGGGGATGGGATCTATGACAGAAAGAGGAATGGAGCGCTGCAGACGTTGATCGCCGGGTAAAAAAAAATAATAAATACATTTAAAAAACCCAACAACAATTCATTTTCTCAATACAATGTATTTAATTAACATAACGAACATATACATTGTTTGATCTCTTAAAAGTTAAACGCAAAGTGAAAAAAGTAATATATTTTTTATCCTAAAGTATAAAAATGAAATAAAGAAAATCAATATTCATTTCGAAGAGCAAATGAGTGTACGATATTTTTTGTCAGTCCGTCTTTAGCCAACACAAATAAGCTCGATGGTTTCACCACGCGAGAACATGCCAAGTATAATTGTTCGTGGTAAAAACATGGTGTCCCCAAATCGAAGCCACAAACGGACATCGTTTGGCCTTGCGACTTATTGATTGTCATTGCGAATGCCGATCTAATAGGAAATTGAACACGTTTGAATTCATTTGGCACGTCTGTGAGAATCATTGGAATTCGTGGCAGCAAAACATTTTCAGCTCGGAATTTGCCATTCAAAATGGTGGCTTTGATATCATTTTTCATCAATTTTTTAATTAGCAATCGTGTGCCATTGTACAATCATGATGGGTTCAAATTCAGAAGTAAAATAACCGAAGATCCAACTTTCAGTCGTAGAAGGTGTGGTGATATGCCTGACAAATCCAGTGTGTTCAAAAACTCCGTTGGATAATTTACAGCTTCGTTAGCATCGCAAACTGTATCGATCAATTTGTATGATACCAAGTCGCCTGGCAACGACTGCTATATCTTGAAGTTTAAATCGTTGATGTCCACATTTTTTGCTGCCAAAATGGCTCTTTCTGCCAGATACGCATGATTTATGTATTATGTGCGTGCATCGGGAAATATGCAGTCAATGAGAGCATTTTGCGAATCAACGACAGTGCAGAAATTAGTGGGCAATTTTATATGCATCCAAAAATTTCATAGACAGCAGCTTTTCCATCACCAATATCTAACAATTGGTCATAGAATGTGTCAACAGATGGATCATGTTTATTTTTAGCTGGACTTTTCAACATTACGCCACAGTGGCGATGGTTTCAAGCAAGCGTTGATGTCATCAGCGTACGTTGAACGTGGATAGGAACATCCTAATTACCTAGCGTTATGAAATATATTTTACGACCTATTCTCATACCTAACAAATACACATAAAAAAATTCATAAAAATCGGTCGAGCCGTTTCGAAGGAGTACGAACACAAACACCGTGACACGAGATTTTTATATATTAGATTTAGGAAAAAACGCAATAAAAATTGGAGGATATATTCATATGAAAATACAAACAATTTTTCAAAATGCACACATTTTATTTACGTACTACAAAGCAAATTTTTTAAAATCTTAATTATTGTCTACTTTTTAATCTATAATTCATAATTCAATAGAATTTTGAAATAAAATTCTTCTAAATTTCACTGCAAGTTGTCATTATTTAAATTTAAATCAAAATTTAAATAAATAAATGGATTATTAATTTTTGAAAGTATCAATATACAGAATTTTCATCAAGGACGCGCACGTGCAGAAAATTTCATAATTGCATCGCATCAACGTGAACGAAACGATTACAAAATTCAATCTTTACTGAAACAAAACAAATCAAGTTAAATGAAAATGTGCAAAAGAAACAAAAAATTACAGGAATTTGCTATGAACAAATGGCAATGAAGCCACGTGATTTATTTTTAATGGTAACGGATGTCAAACAAATAAAGTATGGTGGAATGTCTTCCTGTCTCCACCTGCCCATTTATTTAGGTTTCTATAGAAAATGACAAAATTGTGACACCCAAATAGCAGCAGACAAATAATCTGTCGCAAGCTTGCTTGTTTTTTCCATAATAAAAGTCGCTCTCAATTGAAGGTTATATGATGCCATCTATATCCATTATTTAGTTTCTACACGTTTTCAGACATCACAAAATTAATTATTTAGTTGTTTAGTATTCCTGATTTACTAGGAAACATTTCTTTGTGTTATTATTGCCTTAACTACTAGAATTGCGACAGAGAACCGGTCCTTATCTGAATAGTTAAAAATCCAGCACGCTTACCGGCTGTCAGGTTAAGCGAGCAAACTATTATCCTTTTACTATTTTTACATATATAAAGCTAATTTGTTTCTGAAAACCCTTTAACCCGTTGACGCCAGGTGTATTTCTCAATGATGCTGTTATGCATAGATAATTATCAAAATAATTTAATATCTGGTTTGGAACTATTTTGAAAAAAATCTGATGTATGCCTTTGACAATGTCCTTCGCTTGGTATAAGGTTAAAAATAATAATAAATAACACGCTACCGTTCTATTAAACGTTAACGTCTAGACCGGCGAACAAATAAATTTTGGGATAAGAGACTTTGATGAAGAATTCAGCAGATTAAGCTATGCTTTCGAAAAGAACAAGATTTAATAACTGGTTTTGGGGGATGAGATATCATGGTTCATCGATATGCATATCTGGTTCTTGGTAATAGTATTACTTTGCTTATAAATATGCATATTTATATTAATTTATTAGCTTTGAGAAGAGGCTATTTTATGAATTCAGCAGGATTAATTTAATATTGTAACATTAGATTTATAGTTTCAGTGTTTGGGCTGCCTGCTATAAATAAAGCAAGTGGTGAAATAACACTGGATAGTGATTAAGAAATAGAAATAAGACCACATTGTTATGAATCATATTAATGCATATATTCAATTTTTCAACAGATTATGTGCCTGTTTCATTTTGTCCAGTTACTGAAAAAGCTAGATTTTAATAACGTTTAATTATCTATTTCACTTAATTATAAATATAGTTTATTTTATAAAAATTTTCTGGCGGACAAAGTTTAATTAATTAATTTCATTTGTTTTAAAACAATCATGAATTTTCGATTTTTAAAACAGAACATATTAAAATACGAATCCGCCATGAATTAGGTTACTTGCATGAATTGAATTTAAATCTTGATAAAATTAAAATCGCATGCCTTTTGGAGATTAATGCTTTTTTTATATTTAATACTTATTTGCATGCTTTGGATCGTAGGATAACTTTTGTTTGTAGATGGAGTTACAAATTTAAAATTTTATTAAAACCCTGTTTTCAAAAAAACATAAAAAAAATAATAAGGTTCGAATACAAAACTTGGTGGTCTTATTTCTCAAAAATAATATCAAACATAATAACAAAATTGCCTTCATCTTTATTTTATTTTAATTTTTTCTCAAAAGTTTTTCACCGCTCTCAATTTTACTCATATTATTCTACTGGAGCATTCCTATTCCATACCGAAGCCATTCAATTATTAAATAATCATTTCGATGAAAATAATATCTGATTAAAAAAGAGTGAAGGTTTAGTTGCTCAGCAGTTAAAGAGCTCCTAAATTAACCACTTTAATTGTTGGTATTCTACTTTATTATTCTTCAAAATATTAATTTTAACAATATTTATTGAAGTACAAAAACAAAAATTAAAGATTATGGAAAGGAAGAAATTAGATCAAAAGTTCACCAATACCTGAAATCAATAAAAAAATTTCATTCTTTTAAGATGACATGAGTAAAGAAAATATCAAATTAAAGCATAACAAAGAGATTTCCATGTAAGCTATTTACCGAAGATCTATCAAGATCTTGTTGCGCCTTCATTATGTTGACAACAGATGTCCTCGCTTGGCAGGATGCGGGATTGGACAATAACTGTCGTCACCCTCACTAGAGTATAATTCAAAATCCTGATATCCGCCACGAATCAGCACTTATACAGAAAAGTATATTAATCAGTTTTTAATTTACTAATTGCTGTCATCAGTAACAGTTGTGAGAAACATCAGTACATAGAGTTTCATAGTCTGTGATGTATCTTTAATATAATTAAAAATATTGATATAGCCCTATGTGTGTAAACAGTATTTAGTTATAAATATCAGTAATCGATATTCTGCGTAGTGAAACTCTCCATTTAACGCTTTATTTGGCTCAGAGGCAACATGTGTTTTCATTGCTTCTGATGGAGTATCTACAACAATTTGCCAATAAAAGGGTTAGAATGGAATATCTAATTTTTTTTTAATGATAGTTTTTTTAAAACACCAAAATTGGCAGAAATACGTATGGCATTATTACCCGGTGATAAGTTGGCTCATAAATTTGGATTTAGGAATTTTAGACACTAAGAAATGCACATTATAAAACCTGCTTTTTTTTTTTTTTTTCAATACACTGGTTATTTTAATTTTCGTATTTCAGCACATTTTTCGTCGTGCTAATGGGTTGTTTTAGATTAGTATATATGTTTTTTTTATTTTATCAACTTTATTAATATATATATTTTTTAGTTTTATCTGACTCAAACTACTCAGCACAGACGTTTGTACACAATACACCGACGTCGTTTGATATTACTGAAGCAGATCTTTGGTTTTATAGATATTCTGATTACTAAGTGAACGTAATGTAATAAACAGTAAACTGACTAATTATATTTGATAAAATTTAATCATAGAATTTGTATTTTTTATAAGCTTATTTATTTGAAAATTAAGAAACTAAAGCATTTTTAATTGATCCACTTGCGGTCCTCTTTCAGGCTAGAAGCCCTAGTTAGTTGTCTAGTCTGCTTAGCTGGAAATCCGTTGCTGGTGACGCAAAGCTTTCTGCTTAGCATGGAGTTGCTATTCATTGAAATTTTGAATTGTCTAATTTACAGTATACATCATGCCACATATTATCCAAGCTACTAATTAGATATTGAGACACATTTCCATTCGCTAAAAATTTTGAGGTAAATGATTGTTACGAATAGAATAAAACGACAACAGAACAATAATATTTAAATTATTATGTTTTTATCTGAAAAATAACCTGAGGGAAATTTCTCCCCTTTATTTGATTATTATTTATATTTATTTCGAAATGACTTTTCCTATAGATAGACTGGATCAAAATTTTGTTACACACTTACAGTTTGTGAAGACAATATGCAATATTTCATTTATTTATTTGGTTGGATTTTTGAGTCGTAGTGTTCACATACTCAAAAATGGACGAACGTGTACCGTTTGATATATTTGTTTTAAGATTTGATATGGATCAACAGGTTTTGATGTACAGTCCATTCTTCATTTAGTTTACTTATCATTTATTTAGACTTCACCAAGCGAGTGATTGTTGCCTAGTTAGCCCAAAAATTGACAAATATTTACAAATCTGTTAATAAAAACACTGTGCCAAATTTCATCTATCTCTCTGGTTTCGTTTTTTGCGTTCGCGTGTACGGGGATGCATACATAAATTGACCTTCCGCTGATAAATTTTATCTAAAATTTGATAGATACGTACAATTTTGATTAAAGCCATATATCATATTTCATTCATTATTTTTTAGTTATTGAAAAAATACCAGCTATGAATCTCATTTCATCCTCATTTTATTGTAACCACTTGTACACAGACGGACGAATAGACTGACTTGCCGCTGAAAAATTTGGCCCAAAATTTGAAGTTAAAGTACAGTTTTGGAGTAAAATCCATATATATCGAATTTTATTAGTCCAGCTCTTTCTATACTTCAGTTTTCCTCAAAATTTCATCAATTAATCAAATTCCATTTCTTATTCATCGTATTCGCAGTACATTGACGGATGCATGTACTGACTTTTTATTGGTGAATCTGGTCCGCATTTTGATACGTAAGCATAAATTTGGTGCACAAAATTTCTCATCAAATTTCATTTATTCAGCTTTTTCCACTTTTGAGCTACCGGGCTCAGAATCAGATTGACGAATACACAGAAAAGAATTCTATAAATGATTTTCTCGGTCTTCCCCTGCACTAAAGCGCAAAACTTCAAAATTTGAAAACTGATTTTTTAAAAGATAACTTTTCCTTCTGTTAGTATGGGACAAATACCAATTAAGGAAGTTATGTTTGTCATCTTCATTGCAAAAATAATTTTCAGTTTAGCATTCTTTCAATCAAACTCAGGAAAAGATCCGTAGAGGTTAATGCTAAGTCTCATCTTTTTTTTTTTTTTTTTTTTTTCTAATGCCTGAAGCAGAGCTTAGGGTGCTTGAGGCCTGAACCTAGCCTTTCTGTCAGACAAAGTAGACATGCGCATTCGTTACGGTTCGTTGTTATTCTCGCTACCTCACAAATTGTTTTTACAAGATCTTATTTGTGTAGCGAACTTTGAAAAGGGTTCACATGGTAGCGTTTATAAATGATCCTTAGATGCCTTGTGTCTTCTTTTTTCTTTATTTTTTCCCCCTTAAAGCAAAATTCACTTTGACTGTCAAAGAAAAGATGGATTACGTGTTTTTAAATCATTTGTTAGCTCCTCCCCAAATGTTTATCATTTCTTCCTGGTATTTTTGCCTTCCGGTAATCGGCAACACGTCTTCTATTATGGAATGCAAAAATTAATATAATCGTATTAACATGCTTCGAATTCTAACTAAAATTGCTTGATTGTTGATTTGTTGACAAATTTGACGGTCCTTTAATGAGATTTTTGCTTGGCGTTAGAACATTTTTCAATCAATGGAATGTCGGAGATAAGAATTTTTATGATGAAGTAATAATCATTTGTCATAATTCGTTTTATAAAGCGAGATGATCAAGATATCAGAAATGAAATGCAGTATGAAATATTCCACCAAACTATTATAGAAGCACTTACGAATTTTAATATTGATACCAATATTTATCTGTCATTTTTGAAGAATTTATTGATTGGTTGATCTATTGATTGATTGTTATGAATAAATTGCGAAATTTTCCAACAAAGGCTCACAGTCTCTAATGCTAAAAGAACTTCAATGTTCGAATAATTTCTCTGAATATTTTAATAATTTGTATTTTTGTATTGAAACATAAGATATTTGATTTTTCAAGCATCACAATTTTGTCATAGCTTTTAAATAATTTTAGAGATAATTTAGATAGTTCATTATATCTATGCAGTGAATGAAAATATAATAAAACTCCCTTCTTATTATTTTTTATTTCTCGAACTAGAAAGGCATAGGTATTTTTCGTTACAAATAAACATTCTATAATAAATAAGTAAAATATTTATTTATGACAGGAAAAATTTTAAATAGAATTCGAAATTAATCCGAAACATTTTACAGTGTTAATGTTTTAGACTGAATTCATCTATCTCTATCTGAATTTTTAAAATATGCTCTTAATTACATAGTATCGATAATATAAACACAAAAAATGTATTTAATAGCATGGCAATACGAATGGATGTAAATCCAGTAACTAAAAAAATAAAAAGTATCATTGTAAAATATTTTTAAAAACTTGGAAAATTGGTATAAGTTGAAAAAAAAATTCAATTTTTCAATTTTATACCAGATTATAAATTTCTTTCAAATTTCTAATACATTCTGAAAAAGAAAGGCTGTCTGTTCACATAGAAGGCTGTCTGTATGGTGAACACGATAATGCTTAAACCATAGAGCTGAGATACTTATACTGTTTGTCTACCTCAAGAATAGCTCCCGCCAATATGTCTACGATAGTCTGTTGCTGTGGAAACAAGACCTGCTCTATTTTGAATAGGGGATTTAAAAAGAAAGGCATCCATGTTGGCTTACTGATCGCCTTGATGACGTATTGGCGATTTTTCTAAATTGATTTATAAAGAGTGAAAAAGAATTGTTTAATATATTAATTATATAATAATATTTAAACTTTTAGACATAAAATGAAATATTAATAAATATGCAATAAAGATAAAAATTATTACAATAAAAAAGTAATTATTTAACTTTTTAAGAATTGTTTAATATTTTCATAACTATTAATAATTATCAAGGATTTTAGATTATTAATACAATGACAGAACTTCGTTGATTATTAAACTTTCAGCATGTATTTTCCAACAATTTCTAAAGCAAAACAGTTTTCAAAGTAAAATAAAATAAAATACCGTCTAAATTTCGAAAATAATGTTCATTCAAGCATTTCAAAATCCTCTAAGAAATCCCTAGAAATCCTCTAAGAAATCCCTCTAAGAAATCTACTAGTAAAACACACGTAAGGAAACCCGTTGATGATCCAGCATGAACAACTATAAGTCTATTTTTCGAATTAACATTTGCTGTAGCTCCCAAAACTGTGTCATCTTGCCAACATTTCTTAAATGTCAAATTGCTGTCTACCTAAGTTTCATCAATATAGACAATCGGTCGTTCAGCTTTCCTGTGACATCTCATTTCTCTCAAATATCTGTGTCTCCAAAAAGCAATATCTAGTCTTTCCATGAGTACTTTTTTATTATTCACGCACTTCTTCCATCGGAAATTCATTGAATGTAAGACTTTGCACAATGTGTCTTTTTGCCACGAAAATCCAATTATTTCTTTCATCACGGGTAGTAATTTTCTGAGGGATGATACTTTCCTTTCTTTTATGTAAAAGTCTTGAATTGTTTGCCGTATAACACACTTATCAAAGTCGTCTATTTCACAGTTTCGCTCACTAGGTCTTTTATGGTGTTTACCGGGTGATTTTAAAACTGTCGATGAGCTCGATGATGAAACTTCCTTTCTTATTTTTTTTTATTGTAGCTTCAGAAATTCCAGTTGCTTGAGAAGCCCTTTTCAGAGCTTGTGGGAGTGGAATTAACGTAGATTTCGATGAAGCTTCATTGGAACAAAATTCCGCAGCATTATATACAATTTTACGTGCCGGCGATTTCAAAATTTCACCCTTCCTTAACTTAAAGGCCATCTTGCAAGTTTAGCAAATTAGTAAAATCAATTAAACCAGTAAGGAACAAATAATTTTAAAAGCAAAATAAACACAAGGATAAGATAACGCGTGCAATTCTTTTAAATCCGAGAAGAAGAATGACGTGGTAACCTTTAATTCCGCCAATTCCCTACACGCTTAATCCCCATTAGAAATGAACTAGTCCTGTTACTACAGCGACCGCCACTAGATAGACTTCTTGGCGGGAGCTATTCTTGTGATCGACAGACAGTATCAACTCTATGGCTTAAACGCAACTAGATAGAAAAATAAAATTGATATCAAAATCGTGGAACTTAATCAAATTTTGAATATAATCTATAAATGGGAAGAGGTCTGGTATTCATATCTGATTTTCTTTAATTTGTTAAGAATCTAAACAAAAAAAACTCGTCATATATATATAAAAAGTCAGGGGAAACAATTCTGAAGCTGGTTTGTTTCCGAGTTTTGATGTTTTCTGGCAAAGATATTGATAATTTTCGAAACAAATAAACTTTTTCGTCATTTTAAAACTTAAAAGTTAAGTATTCAATAATGTGAATTTAATGGCAGCATTAATTTTCTGTCATTGAAGAAAAAAATCCTTTTTAACCATAGTTACTGTAGTTAATGTAGCTTTAGCATGTTATTTCATATGATAACTATACTTGATTAATGCATCCCTTAATAGTGACACACAGGCAGTATTATATTTTAATCAACATTCATGGCAAACGAAAATATTTTTTTATAAAATGGTTCATTTTATATTTAGCCTCATACTAGAACAGTGAGGAAATCGAGTATGCAGGTTGGAGAAATTCTTATTTTCATTGCATTCTTATTCATAATTCTCCGATTTGGTAATAAATGAAAATAATATATATATATGCTGATATAATACTAAAAGGACCAGATTGAAATATGTAGCTTGTAGTTTGTAATTAAAAAATCCCGACTATTATAAAAAAAAAGTGTTGGTTGTTTCTTTTATATTTTGCTATTATACTATTCTTCGTAATCTTTGTTCTCAATACCTAATAGCATTTATTTTTGTTCGGTATTGAAATTTGGGGAGAAAAAAAAGATAATAATGCGGTTCTGATTTGATGAATAATGTATATTGAACGCAAAATGATTTTATCACTTTTTGCTATCATCAATAGACCTAATATTTCGCACAAAGCTTCATTAGTAAATCGAAAATAAAGATCTTTTATATTTAAATAATATGACAAGAACAGATGAAG
Source organism: Argiope aurantia (assembly GCA_026543865.1). Lineage (NCBI taxonomy): Eukaryota > Metazoa > Arthropoda > Arachnida > Araneae > Araneidae > Argiope > Argiope aurantia. Next base: position 1,313,632 of record JAPMOR010112712.1, on the reverse strand, counting down.
AAACATATTCAACAAGAATAAAATTCTTTAAAATAAAATTGGCTACAATTGGCAATCAATTTGTTTCATATCGGATATATATTTTTCTTTGAAATAAAGCTATTATTCACAGAAGCCATAATCCAAAACAAATTCTAGACTTAATTTGTAAAATAAATCTAATTCCACTCACCTTTCTGTTTAATTATATTTGTAGCAAATATTCCAAAGGAAAGTATCAATATATCCAAATATTCTTTTTTAAAAAAACAAAAAACAAATATAAGACAGAAAATTAAAAATTAAATAATGAAACATTAACTTAAATCAAACGATTCCTAGAAATTCTTATGCAAAATGTTTTTATTAAAATAATAGCCAATAAAAATCATTCGTTTCCATGCGAGGGAAAAAAAAAATAGATTTTCAGCTGCAGTTATTTTTATAAAATCTTAATAAATAATAAAACAGTAAGAAAATCGTTTGCACCTGAAAAAAACTAATTATTTAGTTTTTCAATTTGCTTTCTTACTTCAATAATTACCTACCTCATAATAACCAATAATCAGCTAAAAATTACAGACTCTACATTCAAATGAAGAGTCTAAAATTTATTCAATGTTATGCAACCAGTTGTCTATCAGTAAAAAAGGATAAATATGTCGTATTTATACTTAATCTGTTAACTACTATCTATTGTAAAATAAAAACATTCCTGTTTAATAAGTCAGTTTTATAAGTCAGATAATTTTCCGTATGATTTCTTATCTATGGTGTATAGTATGGTGTCTGTAATGTTGTTTTAAACAGATATTAACTCGCAAGATTTTTTTGTATTGATTAAATGACATTTCCCAAGAATTCGACTTAATTAACTCATATTTTTAATATTTTTCTGCATATGTATAAATAGAAACGATATATATTAATAGAGAAATCCTGTAAGAAATATTTCCTATAATTAAATAGAATAATTTATTAAATTATTGTCCTTTAATAATATGTAAATAGTATTTTGCTTACTCGTTTCATTTATTAGCACAGATGCGAATTTGGTACATTAAAAATATTTTTGAGCCCAAAATATTGACAATCTCTTATTACTTATTGCTGCAAATTTTGTATATTGATCCTCAACTGCTTACTGCGTATTTGCGCAGTCGCTTAATAAAACAATAAGCGACTACAAAATTATAACAAGCTACAATCCTACCGTACTGAAGTGCAGCTAAAATTAGCTGGCAGCGGTGGGATTCGAACCCACGCCTCCGAAGAGACTGGTGCCTTAAACCAGCGCCTTAGACCGCTCGGCCACGCTACCGCGACAGTAATTTGCGTTTTATTCCATGAAACTCAAAAACTGACATTGCACAATTTATAGAGTAAAGCTAAATCCATAAACCGGATTAGGTAATTAGCGCAACAATGTCAATAATTCTTTCTATCATAGAAAATCTTTGCTAAATCTGGAAAATAAGGAATAACTGGTTTTAAAATGAAATATAAGAGTTTTCCTCTTTTATTTCTCTATTTGCATTAACTAAGTGATATTAATATGTTAATATCACTTAGTTAATGCAAATATTATAGCCATAAGATAAACTAGTTCATGAATTCGGTTTTCATTACAGAGTTACTCTTCTCTTTATCTAATGCATTTATTTCTATTCAGTGAAAGTTTATCTTCATGGCTTTTCGAGTATAAATAACCTCGATAACAACAAAATGCAAATTGAAATTTGGTATACAGGTTTAGCATCTAAAATATAGATTCTTATCAAACTTCAAACTAAATCTGTCAAAGAATCGAACGCTTATCGTTATGAGCTTTTGTATGCATGTAGCCACAATAACTAATAAATACAATGGTTTATATCAACGAAATTCAGTACATGATATTGTGATTACAACTGTCGTTCAATGACAAATTTTGACAGAAATTTATCACTGAATGTCAATTAATCGGAAAACAACGCGTTCAAAATATATATTCGCATGATAGATTCACTAAAAATGCTAGATTCACACTAAAAAAAAATCTATATTTCGTATCTATTGTTCACCGATAGCGTGCAAGGCATTTGCGACCTTTTCCAAGGTCTTCCACTTTCTGTGTGGGGAGGGAAAGAATAACTTCATTGGAGATTATGCGAGAAAGTTGAGCGGGGACCACTCCGGCAAGTTTCTAGTTTTAACATTATATATTTTACATTACTGCAATGAGGTATCTCTATTTTCCTTACAGTGGCTAAAAAAAAGTAAATAGTGCCCGGATATTTTTATGGTTGTTTTGCATTCAGGTATTAAAAAGTTTAATTAAAGCATTAATAATCTTCATGGCATCCCTAAGCCAGACGCACGAAACTAGATTAAGTTTTATAGGGTTTCTCAAGGCAATACAAGCTAAGGGGATATTTTTTTCCTCTCTCCAGTTTCCAAAACTACGAGTAGATATCATTTAATAATCCCAATCATTGTATAGGAAATTTTTACCAATAAATTTTACAACGAACTAAAGTAACAAAGCATTTAAATATGAATATTCTCAAAATTGTTGATTACAGTGTTCCTGATATAAAAATTTAAAAGCAATTTTAAATAAAGTAGAAAATATTATTTTGATACAATCTAATTATTCTAATAAGCGCTATGCTAAGGTTAGTATTGATTCATGATCAATTAGCCAACTGGAAAAACATACGCACACAAAATCTTATCTTAAGCTTGAAAATTTGATTTATAAGCACATAAGGAATTATGAACAAAAAGAATCCTAAGAACAATGATCTGAAATTTAAATGACTTATTTCACTTAATATGAATTAGTTCGAATACATGGTTTCTATAAATTAAATGAAAACACAAAATTAAACTATTCTGAAAATAATGCCAAATATCTAGGAATTAATGTGTTTTATGCAAATTATCTATTTGATAGTAGGCCTTGCTGATCTTCACAAGAGCTATTTCTTTTTGTCCCCCATCTAACGTCACTAATCCATTGATAAATTATTTTGAAATCAATTTTAAAAATATAAGTATTTTCAAAATCCATAATTGCCATCCTTGAATTATTATAAAAGCATGTTTCACCTTTCTACAGTATTTATCATCTATAATCACTCATAACATTGAAAAACAAGACTTCTACAAAAACACTTTATTGAGACACCCAATCTCCATCGCAAGGGACAAAAACTCATAGAAAATGGAATAAAACCATTTCAAGGAACTGAAATGCTTTCCCTAAAAATATCTACTTAAACCATCTGCTCCTCTAGCCAGCACAATGCCAAGCACTATTAAACATTGCTTTCTTCCTTTCCAGTCCACACAATGAATGCTTTTCTTCGTACGGTAGAATCAAGAAACATGAGATGGCTCTGCGGAGCGAATGTTTCCTTGGCGCAATACGGCTGCCCGAGGGCATGCGCATTCCATTCGCATGCATTCAGGTATGAGTGCGTGTGTGTGCGAAGGCACGTGACTGTCAGGTTCTGTCGGCAGCGATTCTCTCAGACTGCTTGTCGCCTGCGCTCGGGCGAAAAATAAAATAGGATGATAGCCTTGTATGAGGTG
>JAPMOR010112712.1:1292350-1309974 GCA_026543865.1 Argiope aurantia | reverse complement strand
TGAGGGGGGGGGGGGATTAAGGGCATTTGTAAAAATTGCGTTTGTGGAATATACTAGAATTTTTAATTATAGGTTGCTTTGTCTGTTAGATTTTGCAATCAGTTTTTTTCTTTAATGATTTTTTGGCGGTTGTTAAATTTACCAACTAACTGTTATCAAGAAGTGAACATATGTTTAAGAGAAAAAGAAAATGGTTAATGATTCTTTGTCTTTGGATTTTTTTTTAACTTCTCTCTATTTAAATATTTTAAAAAATAATAACACTCTCATGTTAATCTAAAGATAGATTTTTGAAATGTATAAATAGTCAATAAATGTATGTAAATGTAAAATATATAAATGGTAAATTTTTTTGTAATTAATTTTTAATTACAAAAAAAAAAGTTCTTTACTAAAAATTCTACTCTAAAATTGTTATAAATTCAATAAAATAGCAACACTCTCCTTTTATATTCATAACATTCTTATTTAAATAATACTTTCATTTTAAATTGATCTAAAGATAGATTTTAAAAATGTCTTGATTGTTAATTTATTTTAAAGTGCGAAAAAAAACACACACCTAAATATCGCATAAAATTGTCGTAAAAAACCTAAATTCTTTATAAATTATATGGAAATAATGCATTTGAATGTGAAATTTTATTAATGCATTTTACAAGCTATGCAACTCCATTTTTAATTTTTGCTAATTTTAATATTTTATTCCTAATTTTTTCAATAAATTCTTTATTTATTATGAATTTTGAGCTACTTTAACATATAAATATTTTTCTTTACCTAACATTGACAAAAGTGACTAATACTGATAGTACAGATTTCCCCCTTATTCTACCATCATGTCGACAATTATGCTTCATGGTAAGCATGCGATGGATCTTCCTTTCAATAATTTTAATCGTATTTAAGCTTTCAAATAGTTTCTTTTAGACAAATGCTCATAACCTTCGTCAACTCGTCTATGTTCTCTCCTATTCAATATAATCCACACTTCTGAGATTTTTAAGTTCTAATTAAATTTTGAAAAATCCTTTTTTTTTTTTGTCAGAATTTATTACAGAAGAAGTCTCTAGATTAGCCATTTTAAATCCGACATTCTCTAGAGCATTTGGAATCCCTTTTGCATTACGCAGTTAAATAAAACTATGCCATCCTATGCAAATATTAAATTTTGGTTAATTAAAAATTAATAAAAATTTAATTCTTTCTCAATAACTCTAGCTTTGGAGTATATTAATCTTTGCATCAATTTAAAACTTTTGTAAAAAATTAATAATCTTAACTTTAATTACGGGACATTTTTTTTGTTCGATTTTATATTTTTTCAGATTTAGTATTAAACATAATTTTGTTTAAAAAAAATCTCGATATATAACTATATGCAGTAAAAAAGTAACATTCCGAATAATAGTTTTCAAGCAAAATAAATATTAATTAGAGAAAGCAAAAATAAAAATTAGAATTTTCGATCTATTCATAAGGATGTCTTTATCCTTTATCGAAATATGTAAAAATGTTTATGCATTGAATGCAATGGCTGATATAGCCACGGCAAACTAAGACAAGATCGATGAATCAAGTCTAAATCACTATCCCTCTACTATATTTTGTGCTAAAGGTTGGAATCTCCTTTAATTTTTTCTCCCCCATCATGTACTTCATTTAAGACATAAAACATTTTTACGATCCTATTTTCGGGCAAAATAAATCTATATCTATACTTATAATAAAGCTCAATGTGTGTGTGTGTGTGTGTGTGTGTGTATGTGTGTGTTGGCGCTCTACAGACCAGACCATTCAACCTACAGCTACCAAATTTGGCACGTGTATACCTTGGAGGTCGGGAGTGTGCACCTGGGGGTTATTTTTTCGAATTTTTAACTAGAATTTTATTTATTTAAAAATTAAGCGAAATTTTGACGTGTTTCTGCTATAACTGCCGAAAATATTACCGCACAAAAAAGATTTTTACATGAAGTTAAAGATAAAAAATTTATCTTTTAAATGATACTACTGTTTTAATCTTAAAATTAAATTTCTATTTTTAATGAATTTTTAAATAAATATTTTAACAATGTTTTTCAATAATTTTTTTCTTCAAAAATAAAAATGAGGATTAAGCACGTTTCGCATTCATGAGAAAAAAATAGCTTTTTTCAAAGTGTTGCCATCACATTGATTAAAGCTCTAACTGAAAATAAATTAAATCTTTTTGGAAATGAAATCTGCAAAAATATAATTTTCGGCAAGTGTCTGTAGGAAATGAAACAAATATGAAATTTTATTTTTTCTAAAAAACAAATTCAAGAAAAATTATTTTATGATCTTTTAGACTCTCTATACAGGGTGTTTATTCAGTCCCGGATCCATTTTGATATTAAATGACTCATAAAATAATGAAGATGTAAACAAACTTATGGCATTTATTGATGGAATAACTCATATATTTTCCTTTTCAGGTTTGAATATTTTTACTTTTGTAAATATCGTCTGCGCGTGTTTTTAATTTCAGATAATTTAATTTTCCAGTCTAAATATCTGTACTTTTCTAAATATCGTCTGCTTATTCATTGCATTTTTCTCTCTTTTGTTTTTGGCAACTATTGAAATGTTATGTTTACTTTTGATGTGTTAGTTCTATGTAGTACTTTTGTATGTGATGTTTTATTCGATTGGATATTAAGGAGAATGCATACACCACAAGAGAAAGCACAGATTTTATGGTGGTCATAGAGTTAATTTCCAATCAACTAAATCACTGACTTTTAAGAGTTAATTTCCAATCACTTAAACTGACTGATTTATGAAGATTTGAATATCACTATTCAATAAAAAAAAAGGATAATTTTAGATTTTTCATCGATCGTTTCAAAGAAAATACGCCAATAAGCGTGCAGGTTTCTCAAGATTAATTGGCCTAAGATTATGAAAATGGTGAGTTTTTCTAAATTTTTAACATTTAAAACTTCATAAATAAGTCTTAGTTCATCGTGGAAAATAGAAACATTCATTCATTTATTTAAAATTTGGTGTGTCCAGAATATTTATCAGAATATGATACCTTACTGCATTAAATTTAGACTTCATAATTTTTGAAATATATTTATAAGCAGGATCAAAATATTATTATTGATTTCATTTCAATCCTTTTGAAAGCAAAACTAAAAACTGAATTTTATACTGAATCTCAGAAATTTTTGTTGAATTATTGTTTGAGATATTACATAAACTATGAAAAATATTTTGTAGTTAACATAAGACTTAAATACCGAGCGATTCTGTTTGCAATACTCATATTCAATAACAATAATAATTAATTAATAACAATAAAGATGATAAATAAAATAAAACGCTTGGTTCTATTAACAAATATCTTAATATTAATTGCAATTTCGTCATTTACATTTTTAATTAAAGTTGAAGTTTTACCGGAAATGGCAACAAATTAGCAAAATATATATAGTAAATTGAACGAAACGATCTAAACAATATAAGTTTGGTATGACTATCAAAATTTGAAGATTAAAAATGTTTTGTTTGAGAATCTTTTAAGAGACCAATTACTTAAAATATTTAATTGAAAATTGTAGCGAGCGGTAATACTGGCGAACCGGCTGGTCGCCAAAGGCGGCTAGTAAATAAATAATTTTAAAAAATTGAGTCGAAAGTATTATAAAGTAAATAAGTAAAAATAACAAAGAAATAAAAAGTATAAATTAAAAATTTGAATGAAAACGAATAATGGAGAAATATTTAGTTTGAAACTTTTTTTTTTGTAAAATTTATTGGAATATTTGTCAATAAATGTCATCTGTATTTTTAATGCTGAGATTAACGAATTTGATCAATCGATATTATACTTTGAAGAATAACTTTGAGTCTTGTAATAATAGTACGAATCACTCTAATTTTACACATTGCGAGAATGGGATTTTCTGCAACAATATTAAAGTCTTGATCTAATTTGATCAGAGTTTTAGCGAATTTGTTCCATCTAATAGCCCATCAAATGAATTTAATATCCAACTTGTTTAAATAATATGATAGCTAAAATTTAATTCGACTGAATTATATTGAGATGATACAAAATTAATGGAACAAAGTAGAATTTACACAAAAATTCATAAAGTTTTGCAAAGACAGTATCAAATAAATTGAAACATTTGGGCTCTTTTTTTTTTTTTTTTACTTTCAGAATAAAAACTACAACCCTGAAATTTCTAATATTACAACTCCAAGGAAAAATATCCGATCTGTTGTTCATAAAAATGAACAAAAATATAAATATCTACTTAAACACTTAAAAGAAACATAAAAAATGCACACTTTTCTTTCCTAGAATTCAAGTTTCTGATGTAAAATTTAGAGGTATTTCTTTATTTAGAGGTAATTTCGTAATTTAGAGGTATAACTTTCCAAAAATCGTTTGGGTCTAAGAAAATGTTTTATTTATTTAATATCGCGCTTTAACTTGGAATTTTTATTTCTTCTTTTATTTCTTCTTGGAATTTCTATTTATGGCAACCATTCAATTCCTAATATCAAAAAAAAAAAAAAAAAAAAAAAAGAAAAAAAAAAAAAAAAAAACAGAAAAAAAAACAAACTTTGGAGCTTTGTTTTAATTTTTTAAAATTTATTTTCAGTTTTCTTTATATATATTTCGTCTGCACATAAATTATTATTACTATTGCTTATATTACATTCAAATGCTTTCTTGTTATCCGAAATTTCACAGATAAAAATATTAATGAAAAGATAAATAATTTTAAAAAAATGAGTAATAGTTCTTTTTTCAAAGACCGAAACAAATTAACACAAATTAAAGTCAAAATTTTAATAATATAATATCGTTTCTCATCAAATGATTTTGACAAAAATAATAAATAAATAGATTGGTCATAAAAAAAATAACGACCGTTTCTTTAATTCCTTCACTTTTTTTTTTTTTTTTTTTTCCAAATTAGAACCAGCAATGAATGGGAAACCATCTCAAAATATGCATTTTAAGATCGGTAAATATTTTTAAAACATCGCAAAAAAACATTTCTAAAGTTAAATTTAGATATCCAAAACTAATTATTCTATTGTAAAAGATCTTTTATGCAATGGATATAAGTTTGCATCGCAAACTTTCTTCCCTGCCAACGTAAGTACTTTTAAATTATAGTACTTCATGCACTTGTTGTTTGTAATAATCCATACGAAGAAAAAGCGACTCTCCATTAAAGTATAGAATCGGTACTAAAGTAATAATTATTATTTTCATTTCATCTTAATTCATCTATGTTTAATATAATAATTTTATTATGAAATTAGACTTTCTTAATAAAGATTTATTTTATACATATATCTCTTTTCAATTGCAGCTAATAAAAATGAATAGCAATTATTCTGCTTTACGACACTTTTGTAACTTTATAACATCATTACTTCTTAAGATTAAAATGGACACCAATAGAAATACTCAGACATAACATTTAAATGAGTTATTATATTATAATTAATCTGTAAATAAAATTTAAGTTTGTTAACGAACATTCAAACAGAATAGTGATTTATTGAAATTTTTTGTTAGTTCAATAGTTTAATTGAATTTTTTAATAATTTTACATGCAATGAAGAGCAGCATAAAAAGATTTTAAAATGGTATAATGTTAAATTCTGAAAATGATGTTATCTTTCTTTTTATTATCAGAAATCCAAAATCTCTCACGTGGTAAATTTATCCTTAAAATATGGATTTAAGTTTTTCCTATCTAATTAATAAAATTACATCTAAATTTCATGGGATTTAATTAAACAATTATTGTTTACACAATATTTTTAGCAAAGAATTTTTTTTTTCAATAACTATGCTTTCGCATTCTTTCCTGCTTTCAATCTTGGTTCATAACAATTTCCATGCGCAATGATGGCAGGTGTTATTCAAGCCATAAAAGCACCAAATCCTTCTGCAATAAATAAGCATAATTATACCTTCAGTAATCAGGTGAAGGGGGGAAAAATATGCATCTTCCCGCAGTCACACTTTTAAGTGCTTAATATACAACTATAACAGCCATACAATAAACATAACAACCTCTACTCATTAAAGCAGCTCATCTGAACTGCATAAAAGCCAAATCCCGTGGGAACCCTTTTATTCTTCATCAAACTGATTCATCTTTTCAATGCAACACTCAAGGCCGTACCAGGACAATAACGATCTATTATTAATAGCCGTGTAGTGACGAACGATTGACAAAAATAAAAATGAAAAAACACGACAAATTAAAGAAAGGGGACAGCGGGAATAAAAATAAGAAATAAATAGAAATTTCTTGGGGGCATGATACAATGTTTTAGTTCCATCTGGGCAGCTGGAAGTTGGTGTGTGGAACGCTAGGCACGCACGTAAATACGCCTCCGTAAAATGGTAATGGCTTTTCTTTCCACTACCGTGAGAACGGCAGACGAGAAAGTTGTGGAATTGGGGAGGGGAGGGGCAGGGGATGATGCATGCCATCTGGTTTTGTTGTGCGGCTTGTTTACGGAATTTTTTATTTTTCTGTTACAGGGACTGACTGCATGTTCTCTGTCATATTTGGTTGCTCCTATTTTGGTAAAGGTTAGAGTACGCAAAAAAGGGGGAGGAAAAGTATTTGCAACAAAAAAAAGGGGGGGGTCACCTCTTTTTTTTTTTTTCCCTTAAAGAAATATAAGCATGTTTGATTAAGGCAGCCAAGAAATATAACAATCACTTTAGTTAAAAGAAAAATGTCAGAAAATTAAGAAAAGATTAGAAATTGAATAAAAATGTATGTCTTATGAAATGTGCGCCCTCCTCTTTCTTATTAATTTTTATAGTTTCGCTAAGAATGACTGGACAAGAAATTTTTTTTTTAATTTTCTTCTTTTTCTTTTCTTTCTTTCTTTCTTCTCTTTTTCTTTCTTTCTTTTTTTTTTCTTTTTTTTTTTTGAAAAGAATCATTTTTTAGTTTTGAATTTTTAAGCAATACCTCGCTTCCCCAAACACACATACGCTCTTCCTCTTTGCTTAAAACAAAGTTGCATCAAATCATATTCCTATGTTTCAAAACATCAAACTGTTTGCTTGGGAAATAAACGTAATTAAATGTAAAATAAATAAATAAATGGGATTTATAAAATTTAAAAATTTTATAAACTTTAGAAAATTGAAATTCTATTTAAATATTATATAAGCTAGAAGATGAAGACTAATTGCAAAACTGTAATATATAATAATTTTACTTTAAAATTTAATTAAGAATTTGAACAAAACATTAACTCTATAACATAAACTTTTCATGTTCTTGATTCCGTCAACAAATAATTTTTAAATAACAAACTGTCATAGATATTAAAGTCATGCTATTTTAATAGTCTTACAAATGTTTTGTTCATTGTGCACAAGTATCTATAGAGATAATCCCATGACATTAAAATGCGATTAAAAAAGTGAATGTTACCTATATTCTAAATTTTGCTTTACTGTAACTTCACTGTTTCATTCGCCTTGCTAATTGCGTTAATATTAAGCAGAATCCTTATAGTTTTCAATAATCGAAGATAATCAATATTTGATTAATATAAAATATTTGATTAAACAATGAGAACCGTTTATATTTCAGGTTAACAACGTAATCAACAACGAATAATAAAATCTCTAAATTTGGCCCAAAGACCATACACCACATTTCATCCGTCTAGCTCAAAGTACTTAACTATTTTTGTCACATACAGACGGAGGACATAATGTTAAAAATGCTGTCTAAAACGTAGAGATTCGTCAAAATCTTCCACGCTCTCAATTTTCAAAAACAGACATATATTTTAATTATCTGACTTCTTATTTTTTTTTTTTAATTTTGATCTCTGTGTAAGCAGTTTCAAGCAGTAAATTTTGGTTTATTAAATTTCGAGTCACTACCTATAAAATTGATTACAATATCTCACTTATAAACATTCAAATTTAAAAATAATTTTAAACCTAATAGTAAAAAAATAAATAAATAAATACTATTTAATTATAGATTTGAATTTTTTTAAATCATAAATTAACGTATCTTATTAGAATTAGACAAGATTAAGGTAATATAAAATTTATAAAAGATAATTAATTAGGTGTACTGTTAAAATAACGTTCCAAAATGTAAACGACGTATAATTTCATTTGAAAAAAAAAAATTTAATGCACGATTCTTGACGAAAGGTAGCAATTATAAACAAAATAAGTCATTCATAACGCTTAATAATAACATTGTGAACTCTACATGTGAATACGGTTTTTATTTATTTATAATTTCGTCATTATCAATTATTTTCTTACTGAAATCATTGTTTATTCATGTGAAAAACCGATGGCGCGTAGCGGTAGCGTGGCCGAGCGGTCTAAGGCGCTGGTTTAAGGCACCAGTCTCCTCGGAGGCGTGGGTTCGAATCCCACCGCTGCCAGAAGTTCTTTTTTTCTCATAGTTAACAGGCAGACAGACAGTACAGCTTTTGCAGAACTTTGCATCAAATCAACATACAGTACACTCCCGATTATCCGCGGAATTGGGTGGCGCGGCCATCGCGGATAATCCGAAAAAAGCTAAAAACGGGTATAGCAAAAGAGAAAACAGTCATTACAACTTTGAAAAATCGTTTTATGTACAATAAAACGTAAAATAAACAGCAGGAAATGTTTAACTAACCCTTAATATTTTAGTATATCCCTCAAAAGTAACCTAAAATGCATTTTGTTAATGAAAACAGAAAAGTGCTTTGTACTTACGAGAGGCGTCAAGGATACACAGAAAAATTAATACATATATACTGTTTTAATACTGTAATGTATTATGTAATTACAAAAGCATAACTGTAAAACTACACTTTTTTTGAAGAAGTCAGTCATTTGTGTTTGCTTCTTGGGTTTTTTTCTTGAGGGGAAGGTCTGGGATATTTTTGCCTTAAATAAGCACGATGTTAGCAAATTTAGCGTTTCGCTCTGTTTTGTGAACATTTTTATTTTCTTTGGTTTACGCTTGTACAAAAAAAAAAAAAAAAAAAAAAAAAAATTTTGTGCGGCAGGCGCGGATAATCGGGAGTCTACTGTAATAGTATGAATTTGCATTTGGATCTATAAATTTAACACTGATTTTTCTGCCAATTGAATTATTATTATTCAACTTTATATTCTTTTGAAAATGAGTGAAGTATTTACTCAAAAGTATGAAGAAATCCTGCACTTTTTGGATCTCTTTTATTACTATGACTTGGTCGTTTCTATGATTGTTTGTTGACAAAGAACTTAATGGCCAACCTATTAAAATAACTTTATGGGACATTACTATGAAACCGGCTATAATTATTTACTATTGGTAAAGCGTTAATATGATTTATACCACCTTATAGATTATTTATATGCAACACAAAATGACTTTTTTACTAAGCAAAATTTTTATATTATAGACATCGTTTTGTCATTTTTTTCCTTCATTTGTTTCCTCAAGCATGAAATATGTTTAATTTCCATGCGGAAAAAAGAATTTAAAGTTTTTTAAAAAATGTAAATCTTTAAGTTTTTTTGTTTGTTTTTTTTGAAAAATAAAAAATGCATTTGTCGATGTCTTTCCCCTTCTCCACACACTCCCACCAACGAGTTTCTATTATTAGAGTTTTTATTTATTTATCTATTTGAGTACTTTTTAAAACTTTCTTATTTCAATATGCGAATTTTCTTGTATCAATGAAAGGGAGAATTGTTTTTTATCTACACAATTTTATTTTCTCTTATATGAAATTATGTATACAAAAGAAAGTATTGCAATCGACGAAAAAAAAAATCGAACTCGAACTTTGGCATATCTCCACGTTTCAAACAACACAGAATCCGAACAAAAAAAACCATTTTTAGAATTATGTTTATCTGTTTCTGAACACTATAATTCAAAATTGCTTTAAGCTAGAAGATAAGAAATGTGATATGTGATTCTTACACAAACTTTCAGATGTTTGCCAAATTTTAAACAAAATCCATTCAGAGGAAGTTTGGCTGTCTTAATGTAAGTTAACATGATAACAATAAAAATAAAGAGAGCTAGTTGCACACATGTAAATAAACACAGGGATCTAAGTAAAGTCTTATAAACACAGGGATCTAAGTAAATGAAATCTTGATACTAGAATTGTAGTTTGGTATCTCATGTTGGTTTCAATCCGTCGGAAAATACATATTTGATTTTCTGGTACTTGTTTATTAACTGCATCTCAACGATTAATTGCCAAATATCACATGCTAATAGGCTATTTTATTACTATTCTCCACCAAATGGAATTCGATCAATAATACGGAAGTATTTGTTTGTTTTGCCATATTACGAATTATACATTTCTCATATACAAGACTCTGAAAATAAAGCTCTGAGCATCTTGGATTTTACGTCTTTGCCCATGGTCGGCAATTTTATGCGAGTGTGGGTAAAAGAATATCCCCATTACTAGAGATAATGCGAGAAAGTTTAAAGGAGGAAGATTTAAAAGTGTTTACCTCCTCCTCACCACGACCATTGCAATCTTCCACTGGTCTACTCTTAGAAAGATTGTTTTAAATGGACATATTTATAGCTAAAGTATAGAAATTTTTTAAGGATATTCATTTATATATTGCCCAAGGGAAGCTGAGGAAGCTGAATATTATAAAACTGTTTTAGTATTTTTTTATAAATTGATTTGTTTAAAAATAATAGTTTATAAAAAGGATAATTAAAAAAATAGATTTTCTAAATTTTAAAATGAAAAAAAAATTAATAAATTAATTAATAGAACAAAAGAAAAAATATTCAGAAAGAATGGCGTTTTTAATTCTGAATGTGATAAATTTTCCCGCAACAAAAAATAAATTCGTTTTTTTTTTTTCCATTATTCTATCTTTCAAATCGAAAACAAGTCATTAGATTTTCGCCTAAGCATTGCATTCTCTTGTGGTTTGCTTTGCAGAAAAATTGTTCTAAAAATTTTATTTTTCAAGTTGGTAAATAAATAAATTTAAAAGTATATAAATTCAATTAAATATTAACATAATAGTAACTTTTTATTTAGTATAACTGATTATGTTTCGATAAATTTCATTATATTAGCTTAGTCACTAGAGTATTTAAAAGCACCGGAATTAGTATAAAGTAATAAAAGCAGTTATGACTTTATACAGGTATGGACTCCGCTTAGACTTCAGTCATAATAAATAAATATGCATATAAAGTTAACGAAATAAAAAAATAACAAATAAATCATTAACATGAAAATGTACAGACGTGTGAAGGTAAATTGATCATTCTATAAAAAAAAAAAGAAAAAGGGCCACATAATTTTATTGACTAAGGGCAAAAAGTGCATACACTAATACAATACCCGCTGATTAGAGTTTTGTAAATCACATAGGTGCATAGATTAATATGCATATGAATGTGCTAGATGCATAGATGAATATGTATATAAATAATTTTTGTTAAATTATAGATAGATAATAATCGTAAATTATTTCAAATGCCACTATTTTCTAAGTTTATTATAACATAAAAATAATATAAGATATAATCTATTAAAGAAAGCTCTGGTATAAAATAATTAAAAAATTGTTAATTTATCAAGTAATTAAATTATAAAACAAAAATTCTTAAAAGTAGAAAACTTGAATAAAAAAAAAGAAATTGAACAAATGCAACTCTTTAACTGCTGCAAATATATTTAAGTACTAAAATATTTCTTCTATCAGTAAACTCAAAAGAAATTTAAAAAAAAAAAAAAAAAACGGGACGAATCCTTGCCATTGATTTAAACTTACGAACTCCTTTTAAAAATTGCCATTATGTTGCTTCTAAATGCAACTGCGGTATTAAAAAACTAAATTAAACTTAACATCTCTGTAAAAACATTAAAAAGAAATAAAAATAAAAATCTGCAGTTTTTTATGCAAGCGAGAAAAATTTCTGAATATAATATTTTTAATGTATACTTTTGTAAGATTTAACATCAAGGCTAAAGCAGTTCATAAATTCAACAGGTGGCATCAAGTCAGAACTTCTAAGAAATGTAACATCGCCTTAAGGAGAGAAAAAAAAGTAAAAAAAAGATAGATAAGAAAGATACATTTTCTAAACTCATCAACAGGCCTACTGTTCGAATGTTTTCAATACCTACCACATGCAACTTTGACCATCAATTAAATCTTCAGGTTACACATAAAAACGATTATAAAAAGAAAAAATTCCTTAAAAAATCAAACACCCCCCTCCCCTACCCCCATTTCTTTGTCAGCAAAAAATAATTTTTACTCAAAGAAGTCTTCCACTAGAATAGACCCCACACGCTGGATAGGATGGAAGGCCCTGAAAAAAAGAGACCCTTCAAACAACAATGGCGTAGGACCACTCGCTGATTGCTAATACTCTCCTTGTACCAAAGAAATCTTTGATGGAGGTATTAAGATATTCCTTTCATCAAAGACATAAGAAGGGTGGAGCCTCTCTATCAAAATATCGACCCCTGAGGCTGTACATCTGCGGTGGTCTGGTATTATCAGGAGGAATAAAAATTTTTTACTTCTTTGAATGGCAACCCCAGGCACAAATTTCAGCCATTTAGCACGCCATTGGGAAAGACGTCTTTCGAGATCTAAGAAATTCGATGTAATTAATTGAGTAAAGAGAAAGCCTCTTACAAATTAATTTATGTTTCCATAACTTGTACGATGAGTTCTTTAAGGGTGACAGCAGTTTCCTTTGAAATATTCATCAGTGAATTAAGTTTGTTAGTCATTGTGTGTTGTTGTCGTAAAAAACATTTCAATATTTTTATTAGAGTGATAGTTGTGTCCGTGGAGTTTGATATGTTGGCTAATAATGGCACTGAAAGTTTGGGATAATAATCATAAAGGGCGCGGAGGCCATTTGCATCTTTTTCTGCATTGTTAATTCGTATAAATATTAATGAAACGCATGCTTATTAATTACTGAAATGAACGATAAACGAGTAGTCTGAAAATCTGCTATCCGTAAAGCATAGATTAATATGCATATGAAGGATTTTTGTTAAAATATATAATCGTAATTGATTTCAAATGCCATTATTTTCTAAATTTATAATTAATTCTATATATGCATACTTTTATATATGCATACAAAGCGTCAGTCTTTTGAGAATTTTTTACTTCCTTATATGTGAATAATCTGAATATATCGCAATCATTAAAGTAAAAAAAAAAAAAAAAAACATTCTATAGAGGAAAAAGTATTGTAAATGTGTTAAAAATTCGCCAAGGTGGTTTTGATAATTTTCACATTTTAGATTACCATAAAGCTGAAAAAAAATTGAAATTGTATCCTTCTATTTGTCTGCGCAAGTTAGACTGATGGGGCGAGAACAATGTAAGAATACAAGGCCCACCCCACGTCCGAGAACCCTGAATCACGGACAAATTTCGGAAAAGGAAAATGCTTTCACTTATTTTTTAAATAAGAATAATCGTTCATTTAAATATTACACGATTGCTAGACTTTTCGTGTAGAATAAAGCGCCATTATTCCTAATTATGACTATTGGACTTTTTCACTGTAAAATCCAAGAAGGATTTTGGATTTTTTTTTTTTTTTTCCCCGTAACAACATAAAGTTCTTTTACCCAAAGCAAAATATTTTTCTTCTAAATCAGAAAACAAATTTATTTTCATTTTTTGACCATTTTCATAACTTTTAAAATAATAATTATTATCCTTCATATGAAACTTGAATTTTAGTATACATTTACCAGTACTTTAATTACCTTGTGAAATTAATATAAAAGCATGAAAAAAAAATATTAAAACGAAAATAATTTTAGTGCGGAAATACGGAATGAGCGAATATAAAAATGATTGAATATGATACTGGAATAATGATAATGATGGAATATAAATAAAATTTTAAAAATAAAGACAAATTTCTTTGATATAAATTTTAAAGATGTAATAAAGATGTTTAAATATGTGTAAATGCATTGGTAAAACGTTCGTGTAAAACTGTTTAGTTGTATGCATTCAAATATGATGTTTAGCAGAACATGAAATTAAGCTGCCCTTGCTTCTTATTAGCATTGTTTCATAATCAACAAAAATAAACGAAACTCTTGAATTATATATTTATGTCTAGCCTAATTTCTTTAGGGAAAAAGAATATATATTTTTTTATTTATTTCTATTGCATATCAAAATTTGTTCCTATTCGTTTTTGGTGTCTTTTTCAAAAAGTAATATTATTATAAAATGTAAACCTCATATAAATCAATTTTATTTCAAGAACTTTTTAAAATATCATAAATAAAAATTAAAATCATACCATCTGCTTACCCGATTATGCGGCTATTTCCATTCAAAATAATTTTAAAATTTAAATTTAAATAACCTTGACCTTTCTTCGCTTTCCTTCGCCAACCCCGATGCTGTCCTCGAATTATGCATGTCCTCAGGTTAGTGGGGTTCCCTGAGAGATTGATTCCCTCCCCCATTTATAACAAAAGTAAATGGAAACAAATTGTTTTAAAAATGTCACGAACAAAAAACTTAATTCAAAATTTAAAAAGAAAAAAATATTTTAGTATTAGCTCAAATTTAGAAGAAATCGCATCTTAATTTTAACTTTTTCAGTATAAATGAAGAATTGAAACATGAATTTAAAAAAATAAACAAATTGAATAAAAAAACTGTATTATAACCGCTAAGTTTTTCTTTGTATTTTTTCTTCCGCTGATATCGCTGTACGCCCCATTACTATTTAAAGAAGCAATGCTAACGATATATATCCGTTACTCAATAAAAGGTAAACAAACTGGGAAACTATTCATTAGTGTTGCCACAAACGGTATGTCTAAAAGTAGAATTAAAAAATAGTATTGTTTGAAACTCATCTGCTGTTAATTTGATGCTAATTAAAGCTTTTCTTTCCCTTTTATGCAACCATGTTGTCGTTAAGTGCAACAAAAATATTTATACGATAAAATAAAAATTTCTATTAAATATTTCAAACAATATTGGTAAAACAAACCTCCAATGTCATGGATCAGGTGACTCGCTATTCACCAATCACAAAGCGAATAAAAACGGAATGTTTACTTAAAATTTCTTTATATATTTTTATTTAAAGTTTTAAAAATGTAATTATTATCATGAAAGTTTTAAAACTTTACAAATAATTTACTACAATAACTTTCATTGCTACATATATAGCAAAGATATTACTTTCCATTTTTATGCATCCATCATCATTTTTATGGTCAAGAAAGAATTTTTAATCATAGCACGGACCAACGAATCAAGCTTAAAATGTTATCATTATAAAATATTTCTGACAAGAGATTAGTATTACTTTTTAATTATTTTTGGCAATTTTTATTGTTTAAAACTCAGTGTTTATATATATATATCGATTCATTTTTTGACCGAATACTTACTATGACATAATAAAAATTTTCATTAAATTTTTCGAACAATACTTTTATTATTATATCCACTTACTTTTATTATTACTATCCACTTATTTTATTATTATATCCACTTAAATATATATATATATATATGTAAGTGGATATAATAATAAAATTTTCTTACTGACAAAAAGTATTCAGTATTCTAAAGAATTTTTTTTCTTTGAAATGATGCAAAATATCTTCTTAAATGACCTTCAGATTTATAATATTTTATGCCAGCCACATTATTGAAATATATACCAATCTAGCACACACCTATAACAACACCTTTTATAAACAAACGTCGAAAACTCAAAAAACAACAAACTTCAGCAAAAGTAAATATGTATTTTTGCACACATCTGTACAGTAAATAAGTATATTTAGCCAGCCAATTACCACGGCAAAATAAACAAACATCGCATGTCTGTATCCTTACAGGCCAAATTTACAAGCACTTATTGCCAGACGAAGAAAATTACGAGGTATTTAGCAGCAATCCATCACACTTAACACTGATGTTAAGGCAAATATTAGGAAATGCGGCTGTGTAATTCTAGCTTACAGTATGGGGTAATTTAAAGAGCATCCATAACAGTTTAACACTTTTCAAAAACAGCTGTGATGTGAGATGAGGGCAAACCAGAAAGTTTAGAGATCCCCCCCCCCCCAGTTCTACTTTTTATTTTGGCTTATCATTAAATTTTTACTTTTCTGTGCTCACTGGAATGCATTTCACTTTAAAGCAGCTTTCACATAATAATAATGGAGACGAAACGAATTTCTATCCACCATATCTTGTTTTTGGTTTTTATTTTGAAACAGCAGCCTCTGGCGACCAGTTTGTTCGTGCAGAATATTGACTTTTCTTGCTGTTAAATTATTAATATAGAAGTTATTTATTTTAAATTTTGCCTTGCTTTTTGACAGAGTTAAAAATATGAATTTTATGGAACCTGCCTGCTATAAATTTCTGCACGGACAAATTTCAATAAAATTTCGAAGAGAAAATTCTAATTTGGAGTTAATGCCCGAAAAAAAGCTTTTATTAAAAAAAAAAATAATTTCAATATTGGCTTAAGAAAGTAGTTAACACTAGGTTTACCATGAGATGGCATATACCTATTTCTACCAAAGAATGACCCCTTTCCGTATTTAATTAGAAAAAATATATAAATTGATCTATGTAGTTAAAATAGAAAAAACTTTTATATTTTCAATATATTTGTTGAGGTGTGGTGTTATGAAAAGGCAGTTCATCTGTGTTTATTTACTAAAATAAGTGTTTATTTTCTAATCTAGGTCTTCAAGACCATCTATTCTTCTACCATTATTTTCTCCCAAAACATTGACTCACACGTCTTCTTACTAACAACCTATAATAGTTTCTATCTGACTGACTTTTGGCTTCGGCTTCTTGCTTCTTATATACACACATTTTACTAACACATACTTATTTCTATATTTATATATATATCTATGTGCGTCCCTATCAAGCTGTTACATATTTAAATATAAATGCATGTATTCTCAACAATATTTTTTTGAATTGTCAAAATGACCCCTTCGGCAAAAGTAGGTATACTATATACATTCCTCAAAAACTAATAAATAAATAAATAAAATAAAAAAATAATTCGATTTACGATTATAGTATTATAAACTAACGAAAAGTTTTCGCAGAGGGGTAAAAATGACCCCTTGGTAAATCTAGTGTTAAAATGGTGGAATCGTGAAATTAATTTAAATTTCATCATAAAAATAAAAACATCAATAATAATTGTGAATCTAAAAAAAAATTTAAATTATTAAAATTAGAGAAAACTGTATATGGAATGAAATTGGTTTTATTAAAAAGATAAAGTTTCTTATAAATTTCTTTTCTCCGTACTATTATGAAATTTTAATGAATTATTCTGTGCGTTATTTTAAAATTTGTATTTAATTCCGTTTTATGTTATATGTACAGTTATGAAATTTTCATTAATTTTTTTCTGTGACATTATAAAATTATGAATCTTTTATGTATGATTTTTTTGTCATTCCAAATTTTGCATTTAATTTCAGTCTATGATATATATACAATTATGAAATTCTTACATATTATTTTGTGTTATTCCATATTTTGTATTTAATTTCATTCTAAA
>JAPMOR010112712.1:1264475-1292340 GCA_026543865.1 Argiope aurantia | reverse complement strand
GTTATTCCATATTTTGTATTTAATTTCATTCTAAACTA
The DNA here is from genome assembly GCA_026543865.1 of Argiope aurantia. Classification (NCBI taxonomy): domain Eukaryota; kingdom Metazoa; phylum Arthropoda; class Arachnida; order Araneae; family Araneidae; genus Argiope; species Argiope aurantia. Next base: position 1,292,302 of record JAPMOR010112712.1, on the reverse strand, counting down.
TGTATGCAAGTATGAAATTCTTATATATTATTTTGTGTTATTCTATATTTTATATTTAATTTCATTCTAACTATGTATGCAATTACGAAATTCTCATACATTATTTTGTGTTATTCCATATTTTGTATTCAATTTCATTCTAAACTATGTATGCTATTACGAAATTCTTATATGTCATTTTGTGTTATTCCATATTTTGTATTTAAATCATTCTAAACTGTGTATGCAATTATGAAATTCTTATCTCTGATTCCGCGGATCATTCCGAAACTTGTATTTATATTCATTCAAATCAATGCATAGATATTTTTTTCAAATCATGAAGTCAAACTAATCATATCGAAATCTCGAAAAAATCTGCAAAATGCAACACTATTAAATGACTTAATACGCCTTACATATTCAGATTACAGGGGGAGGGGGGGAATGCAATTTTATTCAAAATGCTAAAAAAAAATGTAATATGAAGTTTAGCAATTTCTGATTTGAAACGTAGATTTGTAAATTAGATATCATTCGGCGTATTTTTGAAATAAAATTCAATTGTAAACATGAATTAATATCTTAGGAAGATATCCAGAGTTATTTAACTGGCGAATTGATACAACTCCTTGGAACTTTCCTTGTATTGTCAGCTTGAGATGCATCTTAGTACAGGATTTTCGATAATGCAGTTCCGGATCCTAATGTTGAGGACAATGCATGGACAGAGTCTGCATCTTCCATATAAATTAAGTAAGCAAACTGTCTTTGTTTCATGCATTTCATTTGTTTTAAGTAAACTCATTTTATTTGTCACTTTGTTGATATACTGAATTTGTTTGAGAAAAGATTTTTTTTTCATATTTTTTTTATCAATAATTGAATTTTATCAAAAATTCAGCTAACCGTCGTATCACTTTTATAAAGTCTTCAGCCTTTGTGAGCAAAGCAAATATTGCTCAAAAGAATTTTGAAATCTCTCAGCTTCTCAAAATATATTATAGACAAAATAATTTTTTAAAAACCGCTAAAAGCTATTTTTTTTTTTTTTTTTTTCATAAACCAGTGAATTTTAAACAGTGATGCAAAATTTAACTAAGCATTACGAGTGTAAGTCAAGCACAATACGCAACATGAAGATAAGAGTTTTTAACAATGAATTTCAAACTTCATTGACTGTTAAGAGCAAGTAGACGAGTTTTGTTTGAGTCAATTTTTAAGAAACAGGAAACCTCAAAATAATTTTCTTATTAAAAAGACATTTTTAAATACCAATAAAATAAAATAGATCCTTTTTTTTTAATTTTGCTTTTTTTCTATTTTAAATATTTTAAATTTAGATTAACATATTAAAAATATTTTTTTAGATTAAACAGATTTATTACAGTCTTGTTATTTGTTAGCGCAATGCTGCGCATGTACATTGGATATGCAAACATTAACCAATAAAAAATTAACTGTCAAACTGTGATGAAACTTCCTCTAAAGCCTTCATCAGTACCTTATACTTCATGGTATTAATGAATGAGTTTTCAAGAAAATTTATTAAGTAGTTCGTATTTGTATGATATACAAGAAAATTAGACGTTTCAACTTTATTTAACTTATTGCTTAAGATTTAATATTCTATTTTATTTTTATAATTTATTTAAAAAGAAAATGTTGAAAATTAAATAAAGTCTTTTATTTCTCACGGCATACTAACGTTTTAATGAGCAATATCTGAATACAGTAGAAGCCACCTTTTAATAGTTAAGAACTTTGATTAATTTAGCCTATTGATAATAATTATATAAATAGGCAAAAACAATTATATTTTTATCATATAAAAGGAAAGGATAATAAACGGCCCTTATTTCTATTAAAATTTTCAAAACTAACAATTAAAAATATTCTATGACTGTTGCTTATTGATTATTATTTCTTAACTGTTCACCTACATTTAATTACAGGTAACAGAGGTTTATAGCAGATTTCAAACTAGATCTGGCAGCTTAGCTGTCCATTTAAGCCAATTTAGACTACTCTAATCCAGACAAAAGAATGTGAACTCCATCGCGTCCTTATAAAAGGAAAAAGTCCTGAATGTGAATCGTTAACGCTGTTGAAAATAAAAGAGCGATAACTTCTGTGCCTCAAAACTGATAACATTAAATGATATTGTGATGACACTCAACGAATATTTTTGTGTACATTTGAATACGTCCGCTTGGAATTAAAGTATTTTCATAATGTGAAGAAAATGATAAAATTAATCGCGATCACACTAAACGGCATTCATTCACTGTATTCAAATGATATGTTCGCATGAGAATAGCATCTTTGCACACCTATAAAACATCCTGCTGCTATCTAATTGATTACATTCTTGGATAATGATTGCATAGCAATGCAAAAATGAGCGAATTTGCCTTTGTATAAAATTAGCGGTAATCAAAAGATTTAATTAATATCCAGATCCCATCGAAAGTCTTAGCACACACACACACAAAAAAAAATAAGAGAAATTTAAATTGCAAATTTATATGATATTTGAATGTTATCCATTTATAAAATGGCTCGATTCGGTAATAGAACCTTATAAATTGCATTTTAATAAGCATAAAATGCCATTCTTTATTGTAACATTATCTATAAATGAATTTGTTTTGTTCTAAAACTAATAAACACAACAAAAAAATGCAAGAAAAGCAAAAAATTGAACATGTTAGTTGAATTGTTCCTTCAAAGAAACTTGTAGTACTTTGAAGAAGTATTTAGAATTGTTTAGAATTGTTTCTTAGTAGTAATTTGTTTCTTCAAACGCAGCATACAAATAACAAGGCACTCAAAGCCTTTATTATTTAGACAATTGAAATCAAGCTAAAATTTCCTATTATTTGAAATGTTAACTGTACTGTTTATCTTGAGAATTCCTTATATAATTGTTGTATTGACAGCCATCTTAATAAATAAATTACTAATTTATTACAGAGAGATTAAATTCTTTTGTTGTATTTAATTTTATGAACTATATCCTGGCTGTATTTTAAGTTCTAGGTGCGAATTTCTGGATAAATTGAATATTTACTGTGGTTTCCTAATCTTCGAATCAACCGTGTTCCTCTGCATCAATTGTACTCTTTTTTTTTTAAGAAAAGAATTACGCGAAGATTACTAATTACCACTTGGGAGGCATTTGAATCGAAATTCGATTACACCGGTCAAATTCAATGTCCAAACCCACCTCCAACTTGACTCCAGGAACTACTTATAACCCAGCCAGCTACTTAACCATTCGCATAACAACACACTCCCCAACCCATGAACAATCCTGCATGGCCTGAAACAAAAGATTTAATGCATGGACGAAAAAAAATCAAAAAACAATCCGTTATCTTTTTGAGTTATCAACTTGGGACCATATAAAGATAATGATCACCTTTCGAACAGCATATTTAATACGTTGAGGTTGATTTTTTTCTCGTTATGTTTTGTTATATATTAGGGTCTTAAATGGATAATTTGCTGCTCGAGAAAAAAAGGGTGCGACATATAAGGTTACGTCCCGCATTAATTCTTTTCGATCAGATAAGAGATCGAAATAATGGGATAATTAATAACTGGCCGTTTCACTGATTTAGGTTTTGTTAACGGTTGCGTGTGAGGTGGTCGGAAACTTGCCGCCTACAACCGTTGGTCAGATTGGAATTCGGTTTTTCCAAGAAATTTGAGAGGGTTTGAACTGGAAGTGGGACTTGTCTGCTCATTTCGTGGGTGGATTTTGGATTTTCATAACACCCCAGGCTAATTTTTAAAGTAGGAATTGCATTTATGTATTTATTCCGTTTTTAGCTTTTCATATCTGAAATGTGATAACAGGAACTATTGAATCATCAAAATATTCGACCTAGATTTTGACGAATCTTCGCGTTTACGACCAACTTAGATCCGAAAATTCCCTTTTTTTTGGAATTATGTCTGTCTTTCTACTTGTAAACGCAATAATTAAAGGACTATATAGTCTTAATATTATATTTGTAAATTTTTATAAAATTTGGTACGAAATCCGTTCACAGAGAGTTTGTGTGCGTCTCTGTCCAAGCGCAAGTAAACACGATAACAACAAAACATAGAGCACTAGATGATTAAAATTTGCTACACAATTTCAACATTTAAAATGCAGATCTGTATTCAAAATTTCAATCAAATTCACATGAGTCTGTACATTCTCATACACACAAACGTGAAAATTCAAAAACGTAACTTGAAATGATAATTGAAATTGGATATGTAATCTTTCTAATAAAATTATATGATTTACAAAAATATCTAAGAAATGCATATTCTTTTTCATTTCCTGTTCAACGAATCATTGAAACGGTTATGTGTGGTACTTGAAAAATAAAATTCTAAGTACTTGTAATGGTCTCGGCCTTATTCAAGGTTCACAGTTTTTAGATAGTGTAGATAAAAATTTTAATAGGGATAATGCGAGAAAGCTTCGGGACGATCTCTTACAATAGTTCATACTCTAGTCTAAAAGAATTGTCATGGAGAGCATCAAAATATTGAAATAATATATTACATAGCGATGTTTTTATTGATTTAAGATGTTTAACTAGCCATCAAAAGTATGAAACATTATTGGGTGCCACCGGAGGATAATTCGCCGCTATATGAGTGAAGACCGGTATGGTGGTTAATTCTCACCATCTTAATAATGATGTTGGGGCAAATCATCACCAGCAGATGACGGAACATTAATCCTACAGGAGGGTGTACTTTAGTCAGTAATGATTCAGCAATAATTCCAGTCTATTGTGCCGTGATGCCCTGATCGTTTAGTTTAGCTGTAGACTTTTAGATAGGTCGTGGTAGCCCAAATACGCTTATGTCACTCTGTTGGACATCCACATATCGAAACGGATAACTGATACAGAGAGCAGAGAGGGTGAAGATGTCCCGGGGCTAATCTTAAAGGCGGTATGAAGATAAAATGTTAGTGCGTTTATGTCATTTTTAAAGTAAAATATGACAAACGGGGAGGGGGAAAAAAACATACGCTAGATATAGTTTTTTTCTGTTAACCACTGACGACATCTGGTGGGGAAATAATCGTATTATGCATTCAGCGTCTGGACTGGAGGAAAAGAAGGAAAGTACAAACATCTATTTTTCGAGAGTATATAAGAAATTAATTTGAGAGATATAGATATTAAATAAACGCATAAAAGAAGACGTGGAGCGTTAAGATAGCTTAATTAAAAGCGATGTAAAATAAAGAAATATTTAAATTTTGATTTTCTTTTAATATTCATTAATTTAAAAGAAATTCCCCATTTTGCTGGAGACATACAAAATGATCGGAAAAGGACACTATCAACGGAGAAATTAAAAATGCTTTTCAACAATTTTTACGGAAGGGACTTTATACATACAATTATAATAAACAATAAATTCAACCCTGGATAGTGTTTTTTAAAAGATATATTAATAATTAGTTTTTGCATTTACACGTTAAAACACTCTTTTTTTTTTCTTTACTTTTTCGTACATTAAGAGATGTAAAAAAATCAGAGCTCGAAATTTTAATAAAATTCCACGATTTAGACCTCCTTGAATAAAAAATAATAATAATAATTAAATAAATAAACTCTTTTTTTTTTAATTATGACTGTTTATGACGTTTCATAACCAAATTTGTAGATTTCTGACAAATTTTGAACGAAACCCATTCACAGAAAGTACATTTGCTCATCTGTCCAAGTGAGCACAGTAATTATAAAATGCGTAAAACTGTATGGATAAAATTTAATATGTAATTTTAGAATATGAATAATAGTACCGCAACAAATTCTAAAACAAATCCTTTCAAGAGTTGACCTTCTGTTGGTCAGTACATTCGCACGTTTATCAAAGCAATAAATTAAAATCATAACACTGATAGATAAGTGGAAGAAATATGGTAAAGAAAAAGATCAATTTAAAAATTATTACTTAGAAGAAAAAAAAGAAATATTTAAACTGACCCTGCTTCTAGAAAATTGAACATCTCACCAATAAAAAAATTCTCGGAATGAAGGAGGACAAGCAGTTGGTTTTGATTTTTCAATCAAAGGCCATTTTGAAAAATGTCTCTCAATAGGATGCTTCAGGCTTTCGTGTATTATTTGCATTTATCAAATGCAAATAACCAGTCTCATCGTACAATTTAAAAGCCTATCATTTTCTCCTGATTTCCATAGCAGACAGTTCTAGGAAATTATATGAATATTTAGCACGTAATTGAGCTGTTGGACAAAAGAAATAAATTCTGTTAGTTTTTTTCTTCTTCTTCTCAGTTTGATTGTTACGACTGATAGCAGTATTAAATTTGTAAAAATATAATAAAGTTAAAATATGTCTGGTCAGTATCGGCTTAATTATGTATAGTCAAGTTCTCCGAAGCAAATTATTGCTGTATTTTTCCTCCAGTCTAAACTGACAAAAAATTCGAATGGATGCAAAATCAATGAGAGATGGATCTATTAAAAATTCTAAATAATATATTTAAAGTGACTTCTTATGATTCATTTAAATTTAATAGCTGCCTAGTGGGACTATAAAAAAGAAATAGCACATCTCTGCATTTAAGTAAATTGTATAGAAGAAGAAGAATACATCAAACTAATAGCACGCTCCTTATGATACCAAACTATTACACTTAATGTAAGGCAATAACGAAAGACTTGGCTAATTCGGATATTTTTAATTCGGATTGTTCTTGATCCTTTCTATTGCCAGAAAGTTAAGCTTTGTGAAGAATACCAACTTATTTCTTTAATGGGATTGAAAAGAAAAATTGCTTTTAATTCTGATTTGTTTTCGTAATTTAAAACTGTTTGTTTCAGTATCCCGGGACTGCAACTTTTCGATGCTTCTACCTATCTAAGGTGAGACGGAGAAGGATGAGTGCATTTCCGAAATTCTTCATCCTTCTTTGCCCTTGATTTCCGCCCCTTAGGTATTTTTTCTGTTAAGTCCCCCCGCCCCTCCGTTTGTATGAGAGTGTCGTGTCGATTTTTAAAAGTACAATTATACCAGTATTGACAGTACAATACTTTTTAATAATTTTAGAGATCATTTATTCGCTCAATATAATTAGCTCATTAGCTCAATATATATATATTTATGTATATTTATGTATATATATATATATATATATATATATATATATATATATATATATATTAGTTTCTAGTATACTAAGTATACAAATAGTATCGTAATCGTCAAAAAATTCGAATTCGAAATTTTCATGAATCACATTTTTGAAATTATATTTGTCGGTATACAAGATAATTCAAAGATACTTTGTGCTAGACTAATGAAATTTGGAATATAGTCTTTGTACAAAATCTATAATCTATTGTCGAATTCCGAACGAAATAAATTCACAGAAAGTTTATCCGTACGGCTGTCCGAATGTAAATTAACTACAAAACGAAGAAAGCTATATCTTTCAAATTAGAGGACATTTGCATAAAGGGAGAAAAAAACAAACTAACGCATTTTTGAAATTATCTGCCTGTGAAAGCGGTAACTCAAAAAGACTTTAAGTTAAATGAATAAATTTGGTACGTGACTTTTACACCAAATTTGTCTGTTTTTGTTTATAGTTAAATTTTCTCTCTCTGTTCGATTACAAATCATCATAAAATCTAAGAACTAGATTGTTAAAATCAGGTAGACCGTTTTAATAACTAAAGCATAGTCATTATCACAGATTCACCGACCCACCCGAAGGCACATGTATAAAAATACTGAATGGCCAGCTACCGCAACGGCAACACTAGCAGGAACTGTGGTTGGGTCCCAAAGGCCATCACCGGCCACGGTACAACCCTTCCCTAAGGAAGTACGTCCCGTCATCGATGGGAAGGAGCCAAATCCCCCACCTTTTCGTGTACCCTCCAGGGTGGTGAGTTCTAACCACCATGCCGGAAGCATTTCATAATCATTTCAAGGTGCCTCCGGGGGGTACACAACTAAAGCATAGAAACTTTTTTTAATTTTGAACAACATCTATCAAATAGATTACCATCTGTACAAATTCATGCATGTAAACACGATAACTCAAAACCTCAATAACAGATAAAAATGGTATTAGTTATTTGACCAAATGCTTTGAGGCAAAACCATAAAGCGTTTGGAGAATTAAGCCTGTCTTTATACTCTGAAGTAGTTTCCGAATTTCAATTCTTTTGAAAGAAACATAAATAAGCTTTCAGTAGTCAAGAAAAGAAATAACTGGGCGAGTTTTTCTTACTATACAAATGCACTTATATATGGACACAGATTTTAATGTTCAACATATTTCATCGCTAGATTTAAATATATATATATATATTCTAATGATACGAAATCTTTTTTTTAAGAAACTATGACATGAAAAATTATATCGAAATTTCTTTAAGTCAATCTACAACGGCGTGGGCAATTATTTCACAACTTTTTAAGCACCTTTAGAAGGAAAAAATAAGAACCGATATTAATGTAATAATAGAGATAATTCTGTCCTAGTATAAAATTAAATAAGTAAGAAAATACGCCATTTTATACACACATAAATATAGAATAATTGACAATTATTGAATAATTTTTAAAAACATTGGAACTTAGTTATTTAAAACGTTTTTTTTTCATACAAATTACTTAAGAAAAAAATATTACTACAACTTTTGACTACATTCTGTACTTTATAAAATTATTTTATTACGTTGTAGTTTGCTGTATAAAAAAAATATTATTTCGCTACTACATTGATATATCAATTCCTTAAGAAAAAAATAGTTCTTTCAAATAGGTCAGTTTTCACCTCAAGAGCTTGTTTTTTGTTTTGTTTTTTTTTAATTATCGGAAAGAGAAATTCGTATCTGAACAGAAAGAAAAAAGCAGATTAAAGGCCATCATACAAGCACCATTACAAATAAGCTATTTTAAAGGATTTTTAATGACACTAATGTTCTGTGTATATGTAAATATATAAATTAAATCTTATATAAACCTATAGATTTTATTCGATTTAGATAAGATTTATCAAACTTGCATTCAATTTAAGAAAAAAGTTACCGTTTACTTTTTGAAGTTCAATAAATTACAAATTAATGAAAGATTAAGACAATTTTTGAATATTTTCCAGCTATAAATCACGGAAATATCTCACAAAAATTTATTTTTACTCTATTTTAAATCTCAAAAAAATTAATCTTTAAAAATATACCAATTTTCTTTTCATACCATGTTTCTACTAATTTTAATAAATTCTTAAAATTTAATTAAATAAGCAACCTATAATCATGATTTTACTGTTATAATGAAATCCAAACTAATTTCAGTGTTCCATCAAACCGTACAATCGCATGCTTTGCCAATGTTAAGATTGAAATTAAAAAAATTGAGCAATTAATTCCGAAGTCAGATTTTCACTAACATTTATTTATATTTCGCAGCATATATGTCTTTTAATTTGCATATATATATTTTTTAATTTAGTAATATTTGTACAAGACTGCCTTCATTAAATTCATTTTTTTGTCATTAAAATAACAAGGCGCAATTTTAAATACATGCATTTCGTGTTAACACTCAAATAGTGAAGAAATCAATATTCTGGAAGACAAGGTAGTCGTTAAAAGTGGTTAATCTATATTACTATTATAAATGTGAAAGTTTAGATGGATAGACGGATGGATGGATGTTTGTTAGTCAATCACGTCAGAACGGAATTAGATGAAATTTAGCACAGAGGTAGATTATAGTCTGGAATAGGACATAGGCTATTATTTATTCCGGTTAATTTTTTATTAATTAAAAACTAACTTTCCCGCCAAAAATCTGAGACCAAACCCCGCCAAAAATGAATAAGGCTTCAGTTTTTTTCCCACGTTAATCAGGTTAGGCTTAATATGTTTTCGACCGAATATTTCAAACGATTCTATTTATTTTCTTAGTGTTTTATGAATTTAAAATTAAACTAATTATTGTTAATTAAGCGATCTTTCGAATTCATTCTGAAGCGCTATTAAGTTAAAATAAAACATGAATTAAGGAAATTGAAAATTTCTAATTTGTATTCATTACCCTAACTGACGTAGAAAATTCACGCATTTGCGTTACGCCAACTGGCGTTGAAAATTCACGCATGCGCAGTGTGTTCTGATGGTTGACAACTGTGTTTTTATTTTAATTGAAAGTTTAGATTTGTTTTATTTCAGGTATACTATGTAAATAAATAGCTTTTAGGTTAGTTGAATGCTTTTGTAATTAAATTGTATTTTTATCTATACTACTATTATAAATGTGAAAGTTTGGATGGATGTTTTTTAGTCAGTCATGCCAGAACGGCTGAACAAAATTGGATGAAATTTAGAGATAGATTATACTCTGGAATAGGACATAGGCTACTATTTATTCCGTTTAATTGAGTGGTTAGTGGTTAACTGTTTATTAATTAAAAACTGATTTTCCCGCCAAATGAGTAAAGCTTCAGGGTTTATTTTTTTCCCCACGCCAATGAGATTAGGCTTAACATGATCTTGACTACTATTCCAAGCGATTCTGTTTATTTACTTAGTGTTCGATACATTTAAAATTAAACATTGTTAATTAATCGATCTTTCGGATTCATTCTGAAGTACTTTTGAATTAAAATAAAACAGAATAAAGGAAATTAAAAATTTATAATCAATATTCTTTTTTTACCCCAACTGGCGTAGAAAATTCATATATTTGTGTTGCCCCAATTGGCGTTGAAAATTCATGCATGCGCAGGAGTAACAAAAGATAAATCCATTGATGCTATAAATTCCAATCTAATTCCACACGTACGAAGTAGCGGATAAAAGCTAGTAGTCAATAAATGTGAGTTACTTTTTATGTACTTAAGTAATCGTTAATAAAACATGGAAACGATTTTATATGAAACTACACGAGCTGTTTTAATCTATAAATCATTATTAAGGATGTAACAAACGAACATCAATAACACACTTCCTCGATATGTTTGTAATGCATTTGATGTAATGACAAAAGTATTATGTGCATGAGATTTTCATAAAAATTCAAATTTCCTTCACTAATGTAATAAAAAAATACTGAAATAAAACAAATTCTTTATATAACTCAAAATTCCGTAATAGATAATGTGACATGAATTCCGAAACAAAAATCATTGTATTTGTGACTCAAAAAATGTCCCGAATTGTTCATTTTAATTAATATGGTAGAATTGCAACTTAACATTAGAATTGCCAAGACCGTCATTTTGACAGTTTTCCCATTTCATGCTTCAAAATTTTGATACAATTTATGTTTTGTTCTAGAACTTTATGACGACTTTTAATGAAATGTAAGAACAATTACACATTCCTATTTAATTTCCATTCAGCCATTTTAACTTCCATAATCAGTTTGACCTATACCCATTTATGCCAAGACCCGTCAAAATGACGGCTTTAGCAATTTCATTTATAATATTTTATGGATCATCTATGCAATGGTTAGAAATAAATACATATTTATATTTATTTATACATCGCTATCAGACATTTTATGGAAAAATATGAAACGCTTTTTCCATAAGAAACTATACTGATTGGTCCAAAGTGTTAGGCAGCCGTTATAATGGGATCCGTTTTATCTCGATTATGATTCAGTTTAGAAACAATTCTCTAATTGGATATCCTATAAATGCAAATACAAACTAATTTTTCTTGTTTTTTTTATTAATGATTAACGAATTATTACATTAAATGCTGTTTTCAGTAAATTATATTCTTTTATTTACATAAACTAAGTCAAAAGTTACAATGAAAACCCTGATGATCAGAAACCCGTCAATCTGACAAGTGTGATAAAATTAGGTATATATTTAATATCGGTAGTTTTAGTATTAACTTTTTTTCTTTTTGCATCATGTGAAAAATAAATTCATGTATTTTCAGATTTTATTTCACGTAGTAGATTGCAGCAAAATAAAGAATGCAAGAGATATTTAAATCCAAATACTTTGTTTTTTATTCAAAACTGACATAAATCGGGCAAGATATTAAGCAGTCAGCCCATCAATATAAAATTTATAAAATGTATATAATATGTACAAAACTATATTTACATTCTAGTTTACCGACAACTTCATCTTTACAAAAATATAAGACAGCTGTTCAACAAGCCATCATATACAGTTATCTGCCACGTTTATTTACAGCAATACTGGAATAAAAAGCCGTCAAGCCATCCTCCGCAATACAATGGTCTATACAATTCGGTTCAGTTGTATGAGTTTTCGATAACTCCATCTTGTTTTGGTCTGAAAGGAAAGAAACAGCAAAACATTAATTAAGGAATAAAGATAAATTTTGGAAATAATTTTAATTTTTTCTATAAAAATAATGCAATATTTATTTTGAAAGATAATTTGTCATTGAACAATACAGTAGCATAAATAAGTAATACCTTTACAAAAATAATTCATTTTGTAGATGTTATAAAAACTTAAGCAAGAAAAACATATTTTTATTTCAATAGGTAGAAGAAGAAGAATATTATGAAAAAGCTGGTATATACAGTATCTTTGGATATACGAATGTAGCACCAAGGTGTCTTTTACATATGTATCAGTTAAAATTAATATACACTAGTGCAGTTAGGATAAGAACAGTATATGCAATTTGATGGAAAATTTCAAATAAGACTTATTTGCAGACAAATATTTATAGGAACAACAAACATTGAAATTCGAATTCGGTCATAAAAATAGTCCAACATACGAATTACATAATCCTTATTTTGTATTGATGAAAGGCTATTTGAATTTTCAATTGCACTGGCAGTGATTTTGGTTAAGTAACTGTGCTCTTTTAATTATGACCATGACTCAAGAATTATCCTGTGACTTTTGTACAATCAAAGTTTAGATTTAATCTAGAAAATTCATCGAAAGGAAAAAAATATTGAAACAAAGAATAATCCTTCATATATTCATACAGTAATGAAATATTGTATTTTTGAGTAAATTTATAAATAAATTTAAATGCCACATATTTCAAATTAAGAGATCGTACAGAAACTACTTCAATAAGTGTTCAGAATAACTTATAACGGGATAACTTAGCCATTCCATCAGATAACATCTCCAAACGTTATTTTCAGTCCATTGCCTTATCAGTTTGCGGCCTTCCACACTTAAGGGCGGAAGCAACTGTACAGTAAGCAGAGACAGATCTCTTAAACAAAACCTCACGGGCGGGGTTCTGATACGCAAGTAATTTACGGTCTTACAACTACATTTAAGTTTTAATAGTTGCTAAATATCTGGGATAATTGCTCGGTAGTAGTTGACGCCCGTGCCACGGTCTTCCATAGGAGGAGCCCGCATTCGGCAGTTGTTGCATCTGTTTGAAAGATTGGTTCTGTCTGTGCTTTCCCAATTCTCCGAGACCTAGAAGGTGGTCTATCGAGTAATTACTCTCCACTGTACGTGAAGGATCTATTAGCGGTATGACATTGAAAGAGATGGACTGTATGGTGAGGACGAGAAAACAACCCAAAAGATTAGTTCTTAAACAGGGTGAGAACCAAGTGGGCGTAGATAAATAGTTCTGATTTGGTTTCCGAGGTGGACAGTTAAGGCTAATAGCGAAGATTTCTGATAACTTTCTCCTTTAGAGATTAATGCGCTTGTGGACAGATGTTATTGGATGAAACAAGGTGTCTTTTCCTGGGCGATGGCACACCCAAAAGAATACACCGTGTAGAACGAAAAAAGCAATTCTGTCTTGAGAATTGTTAGTTCAGATAATGAAAATCTTATAGAAAGAACCCATTCAAGATACCCATGATTTGCAAGAACAAAATAAACAATCAAATTAAATTGTTTTAAGTGTTTCATGTATGACTTATTAACCCTTTGCACTTGGAAAAGTAATTCGATGCAAAATTATTCATCTATTACAAGGGCTTGTTTACTGTTACGAAAAATAGGCGTTATAATTGTTTCAAGTTGAATTTCCCCGAAAAGTTAATTTATCTCTTTTTACGATTCTGTAGGTATTTTTAACAATCAAAATTAAAAAATAAATAAATAAATAAAACGTCAAAATGATGCATCGTCTTGAATGGTCATCACGAGTCACTTCTCGAGTGGAAAGGGTTAATTTAATTAATGTTCATTCAAAGCTGTATCAGCTAAGAGAAAAAGCTACGATGTAACAAGAATAAATAGTTTTAAATAAATAAAAACACAAGAATGAAACCTCAAAGCGATTACCTTAACGACAAATTGCTAATTAAGTGCTATCATTCATGTAATAACTACGTCCTATTTACAAATTATACCAGATAGCAAGAAAAATCATTTATATAATTAAAATTTCGCCTGAAGAAAAATAAATAAATAAATGCATACGAAAACAGATACTTTTTAAACATTTCGTATACTCATGCATTTTATTTGATTTCAAAACGCCTTTTCCAAACTTATTTCCAGACTGATATGCTTGTTCAATGCAAAGATTTTATTCCAAATGTACTCTCACTCTTATTAATTTGCCATTACAGCATAGGAACAAGAGGCCAAAATGGGCTTCAGACTGAAACGAACAGAGACTTGAAAGAAAATGATGTATCTCCGAAACAAAAAAAAAGGGGGGGGGGTCTTTACAAAAATGATGATGAACTCTCACGGCAATTACTCCAGGAACAAAGGGTGGTGGTGACAGCCTCATCACAATCGATTGCCAAACCTCATCGCCACCTCCGCACAACTCAGCAAGCCGTGTCAAAAATCGAAAATTCGATCAGAGGCCACACCATATATTTAAAAACCACTTATCCATTCAGTCAGTAGATGCAGCACTTCAATTTCTCAAACGTCAACCCGCCGGGCTCTTCCCTCGCACAAAAGGACTATAGTCTGTTCTATTGATTAGCAATTGTCCCAGCGGCTATACGGGCAAAACAATACAAATTAGAGCAACACCTCGTTCCGATTACAACGGGATACTATACCACGGACCATAGAGGGCGTGGCCCTCTCAATCTTAGCGATAAATTAACGGATGCTGGAAAACGATTGTGGGTGGGTGGGAACAGTATAGGTGCCGTGATTGACAGCTTTCGAGTGGGAAGTCTTATTGCATTTGTTCGATGGTCAGATGCCTTTTTTCGCCAGGGCCATTTCTTTTTTTGAAGGAGGTGGGGTGAATTATTGGACTCCACCCTGTAAGATTTTCTTTAAGAAAATCATCGGCATTATTCCCTGCCCATCCTCAGGGCCAAAAAACCACACCCGCATACGAGGGTTGATCTGTGAGATCATCCCCTTACACTTTCCTTCATCAAGATGGTTCAGAGAATTCATAATTCACAGCAGGATAAGAAATTTAACAGTGTATTAATCATCTTAGGTGATCTAACGGCTGGTAAGATAAAAATATCCAAGAATCTGATCTCATTATATTATATAATATTATCATTTCTACAAAAAATATTTCATGTATAGCCATACAAAGGGTTATGAAACATATTTTGTATTTGTTCAACATTCAATTAGTTGAACAAATTTAATTCATTCATTTTCTATTTTATTGAATTTAGTCAAGAATTTGTATCTAATGCAATTTAAAAATTTCAGCACATTGATTTTTGAAATTTGATGCATTCAAATGGACAAAATATCAGCCAATTATTAACGCTGAAAATGTGGCACCACATATTTCGAAAGGCACAAAGATGTAGCTTTGAGTTAAAATTATTAGAATTCCTACAAAGAAAAATCTTACAACACTCCTTAAGATGACCATTAATTTTTCACTACAAATTTTATAATCTATTCGATGACAGCCATACTAAAGCTGGTCACTACATGAAAAAATACGCAAGAAAAAATAAAGTCGATTTCTCTCATCAGTAATTTACTCATACAATCATCTGGATATGGAACTTATTTCAGAAGATGCTCACCGTTCTAAGACGGAACGAGGTTCACGTCCTCTTGGGGAGCGGACGTTTTGCGGTCAGGTAGGAAGGCATTAGGCGGGACCTCTCGAAGATGGAGACGGGAGAGTCTCTATCCACTTGCCGGTGAACGCGAGCTCTTTTCTGCTTCTTTAACTGGTTGTTTCTTTGGACTAACTGGCACACCAGTTCCTTGATATCTTCCAGGTTCAGATGATTTACATCGATATCAACCCCTGAAAAGAAAGAAATATATGATATTAATAATAATGTTCAAGGAATAAGCACAAGAAATGTAGCATGTACAAATGTAGATTGGCTGAAACGAGTAATGAGATAGTACAGAAAGATTTATTTCCAATAATAGACTTTTGCTGTACACGATTATGTAATCAAAATGACGTCGTTTTTCACCTTGAGGTCAATAAAAATCATCTTCACCATTCACTTTTAATGTCTAGAATGCAACAATAATCAAAAATAAGAGAAGGAACTACTGTGTGACATTTCAAACGTTTTACTCATTATCACGTAGATGTAAACTAAATTATTCCCTGTAGTTAACGCACATAGCTATTTATAGAGATTCAATGAAATAATACTTATTTGACCAGTACAAATAATACTCATCTGATCAGTACAAATAAGTTGCAGAGTGCATTTAATAAAACCTCCATTTTTTTTTTTTTCCATTACTACGTTCTGCCTATCTATAATCGGATGCGAAATTACTTGCAACTTTGAGCAAAAATATGAGTTCTAATTGCATTTTAAAGACTATTACTTTAAAAGATTAAGACGTTTTTTAAACAGTAAAATACTGATTAACAAAAAAAAAAGTATTCTAACTTGCCCATCATAGAAATTGTGCCGGTGCAAAATAAAATACAAATGAGAACCACATATATGCCATATATATTATCAGTAGAGGAGATATCAACATGAGTATTCATCATTAAAGCTTATACTAATACGGTCAAACTACCTTTTATTTTTGTATTGATCATTTTCAGATAAGCAACAATCTATTTCATTTTAAAAATATATTTTAAAACTCTCAATTAACAGCATCTTATCTTTCATAAAATATTATGCTCAGTATTCCCATAGTTCAGACAGTATATAGTTTCCTTTGTTATATATATAAAGTAAAAAAGTATTATGATTGTGATATCCCAAGTAAACAGTACTAAGAGCAAATATGTAACTATCCTTAACCATTTGAACTTAATCAATTGCAGGATTTTTATCACTAATAAAACATAAATAATAAAGTAAACCGATGACTAGTCTCTGTAAAAGAATAAATCATCCAAATTGAAAGCCTTATATAACACCTGCACATGCCTCCCTCTATATTCCCAAAAGAATCTACTTTATATTTTAAGGAAACTCCCAAGCTGCTCACTGTATCAATTACATTTCCTTCAATAATTAATCATTTTCCTTAGTACCTCCTAAATTCCAATGACACAGATTTTTCAACAACAATGTCGCAGACGCAGTCCATTGCGCAAGATCTTCAATCTGTTCCCATAGCAATTACGACTGACGCGAACCAAAGGGAAGAGGAGGCGGAGTCGCTAGAGAAAGAATTCTTCGAGTCTGACGTCACGCATTTAACAGATGGCAGGCGGACTGCAGAAAACCAAATACCTTTATATAAAAGAAGGTACAATTAAATACCGTGGCAAGAAAGCTAGCTGGGAGGGTCCGGTCTACTTTCTTGTCGTCCCCCAGAAAGTGACCTCATCTGAGCACTTATTACTTTACTCTTTGATGTCTTGTATCGAAAAAAAGAAAACTAACTTCTTCGTTTGATTACATATATTGTTTTTTTTTTATTCATAATGTTTCGAAACGGTTTACCTGTGTCGTGCTGGTGACCGCATTTCTCTCACGCTAGTCATGTCCTGATTGGTTGAGGGTGGCCTCACAGACCAATGATTTGATGCCGAGGCGGTTCAGAATGAAGTGCAGAAGGAGTGATTTGCATGCAACCTTGTGGCAAAGGTACCCGGATTTGAAGGAAAATATCTGATAGAAGAAGTTATTGCTTTTGTCCTTCGCCCACCGCCAATCCTCTCCCCATCCAATAACATAGGCGATAGTGCCAAGTATCATGCATGAATTGCTGCTCTCTTCGAATTTTTTTCCCTCCGCTATTAAGGAATAATGAATCATTCTACTAATTTTCGAGGCTATTTGCAGTTCTTTAATAGGCTAATTTGAATTTTTTTCCTCCGCTATTAAGGAATAATGAATCATTCTACTAATTTTTGAGGCTATTTGCAGTTCTTTGATAGGTAAGAAACAACTGAACAAGCAGATGTTTCTTTTACTGTCATTAATATATATTAATGGAGAGATTTATATATATATATCACCATAAGAATTCACAATAAAATTGAGAGAAAATCAGCAAGTTGCACGAGATATATGGTTTTGATTAAATGATATTGCTCTATCTATCGTTTAAAGAATACGAGATATTTTGTATATATCAATGATATCTCATTTTAGCAAAGAATGATGCACAAATGCTGGAGTCTTCGCAATGAACTACTTTTGAATCGAATGCACACGCAAAAATAACTAAAATTTTTATAATACAGAGCGATAGTTTATTTTCATGTTAAAAATAATTTAATTCTTTTATACACTGAAAGGAAAGCGTGGAACAGGAAGATTTAAGCACTGTAACAACAAATAGACCAATAAATTGCATATATGCTCACTTATTAAGGCAATTTTTCACAGCAAAAACTACAATTCATTTTACTATAGTATAAACCTACATGGCCGCTGAAAAACATAAAAATTGTAACTAATTTTTTTCTGAATTTTAGGTACGCAGACACTTATAAATCTCAGAAGTCATAATAATTTTGATGCTTTTACATATAATAAATTTTGCATTCGTCTAACTTTGGCATATTTAGATAAAACTGCAAAAGAACATCTTATTTTTCCAACTAACATCAAAACTGCAACCTAAAACTTCTCACTCAATTAAGGAAACCTAGAGCTCTTCATCGCAAAACTGAACTTACAATCACGAACTTAAGCCATGCCCTGTGCATTCAATTCAAGGAAGCTTCTGCATTTAGCCACCCAACAGAGGCCGAATTAGGCGAGATAAATCGGGCCTTTAGTCGGGCCGAATGATCGATCATCTCATTCCACCCTGATTCCAGTGGGCACGAAGAAGCACAAATACGAAGAACAATTCCAAAAGAATAGATCTCGAAGAACGCATTACCTTACAAATCACGTCTCTTGCTGGTAGCAGAGGGTGTGCCACACAACATACCTCGCCCGCTTCCATTATTCCAGCCCGTTAAGAGAAAAATAGTCCATTCTTTTTCTTCTCCAGCCGATAATGTTCCACCAAGAAGTCCACTGCATTATCTCCAGGAACTAAATCTTGAAGTTTATTACCTTTTAAAAGAGTCGGCCGTGCTCCATGATTCACGCCATTAGAATCTGCAGGAGGGCTTACTGGGAAAGTGGAAACCATAAGTTTCGCACGTCCCAGTAGCAAAAGGGGGTACTGATAATCTCGCTCTTGTTCTAATACCTCCCCCAACGGAAGTCCTGCGTCGTTATTGTGCCTCTGGAATGGAGTGGTAGTCACTTCAAAAACGACAGTGCACGTGCCTAGCACGTGTGGAATGAGAAAATGAGGCACAGGGGAAGCCGTGTTTCAGAGCCCGAACCTCATAGTGATGACTATGAACATGACGTATTTCATTAAAAATGAGGAACGAATGAATGCTTTTAACGATTCAGAGAGGTGAAAGGTTTTTTTCCACCATATATAAATTTATAAAAGTTTGATTTTATAATATAGTAATAACAAGAAATAAAAAAATATTTCGTAATTTTTTTAATAAAGTTAAAATTTTTTAGATTCAAAATTTTTGACAAAAACACTTGAACTTACTTTATTATGGTAATTAACATTATAGAAAAAGCTAATGTGAAGCAATTGTTATCTCTCTATTTATGAAATAACCATCTTTTTAAGAGACTGAATGTTTAAAATCATTTGCACGAATTTGTCACAACATTTAAATATTTATAACTATTTACATGCGAAATGAATGGGCTTTTATTTAATTTCCCAAATTTATAGTTTTATCACATAAATATGTTTTAAAACACTCAGAAATGTAAATACTGAATGCAATATTTTACAGAGTATATATATATATATATAAACATCGAAATTTGATAGTTTAATATCTCAAAATAGTCCAATATCTCAAACCTTTTGAATAGCCTGAATTTATTCTTGCTGAGAATTATGCATCCGTTTTATCTTTCTAAATAGTGGAATAGCATATAAAAAAAGCTGATAATTCTATAATAATAGCCAAGTCACTAAACAACTAACAGAAAGATTATCTTTTCTCGTACAATACAGGCAAGATATCCGACACACGAATGTTATTTTTCTCTAGAAACATTTTATTGTCATTTTTCTAAATGAAAAACGATAGATGTCCTTCGATGTTTCATTGTTCAAAAATATTTTTTGATCCCTGGATTTCAGTTTGAAATATACTCTTAAAATATTTTTTTATGAGTTATAGAATTAAATCAATTAAACTTTTGAATTATAGATTCAATTTTTAAATTATCACCACGTAATCTATGATTGAATTGTGCACAAAATTAATCCATAGATCTAATATACAGCCCCCTTCTACAATTCCATATGTCTGTATATAATCTCCCGCAACATTAAAGGAGGGACGAGATGGTTTATCCGAAGCGTATTTTCCCGCTCAACCCCCTTTTCAAAACATAATGGAGGGTGGAGACCGAACAAAAGCAGATTTCCCCTCCTACCTTCCAATAATAAATATCTCCCCCGCCGCACGCTTTTGACTTTAATATTAAACCGCCTGCTGATCCTTGCGCACAGTTAGGGCAGCACACAGGGCACCAGTATGGGAGAGCATTGTCGCATGGATATTACCCATTATTTGATTGATCTGTTGACGTAATCCGTAAAGCTGCTGTTTCTGTAATCGGATAGAAGGAAAATGATTTTTTTGCAACTCAAGTGAGAGTTGAGGGTGTGTTCCACATGGATTTTACAAGGCAGCTGCAAATGTGATCATATAATCCAGTCAGGTTGAATTAACGATGATTAATACCAACTATCGATGCTGCTGAAAATTGTTCTAAAAATGATTGAATCCAGATATGAATTTTTGAATTTAATAAATGTTTGCTGTTAAATGATTTGCGCATTAGGAAGCTCTAACTTGTAAAACTATTATAAAAACTTCTACTTTTGTTTTCTAGATTGAAAAGCTCTCTTCTTATTGTTAACACATTTCTTATCATTAAAACTAGTTTCAGATTCTCTGATTTATATCGCTGTGAATTATTAAGGGAATGTACACACTTGAAGAAAAAACATTTTCATTATTTTTTAAATATTATTTTTTATGCAAAAAGAGAACAAAAAGAGAGAGAAAATTTTGTTTCTGAACACGCATTCTTCAAGCTTCATGAGATTAAAAAAATAAATAAATAACTCATTTTTTTCGTAAATCATCCAATGAAGTTGATTTAAAAGTTCTTTAACTCTATAAAAACGAAGTTAATTTTGTCTTACACAGATTAAAATGAATTTACAAATCTGATACACATATAACTCCCTTTTTTTTGTCAATATTTATATGATTTACTTTTAATTCATTTTCTCCTTATTAACTGAACGACTAATTTTAAATGAATTCTTCTTTTAAATGAAATGAAATACTGAAATTCAAAATCAGAAATAATGCATGCTAAGTAAAACCAAGAGCTGAAAACTCGAAAAAAATAAAAATAAAATTATGATATGAATTAATTTATGATATGAAAAAAATAAATGAATGAAAGAGATGAACCATGGTCGATTGTCAATATCAAGCTATCGAAAACTGCACATTATTAAATAAAATAAAGCATTTAAAACCGTCTGTTTTTAACTTCCCTATTATTAAAAATAATTCAAAAATACATGTGTTCATAGAATTATAAATAAAACGGCGGTACAACTGCTGTTATCAAATTTTCTTATCATAAATTAACGCTCCATTTTCTTATTTATTTACGAATAGAGAAAGTATTTTAGGGACAAAAATGAAACGCCGATAAATTTTTTTTCATGGCTAAAATACATGTGAAATAGACGGAAAAAATAAGGAAAAACTTTTATATTTCCACGAAAATATTTATAAAAAAAATCAGATTTCAAAAGCAAATTAATCATTCATTTCACAATTACTAATCCATTTTTCGCGCCAAGTTATCCCATCCCCCCAGCCCCGCGTCATTTCTGATTCAGCTGTCGAGGCATTATTATGCACGTATTACATGCGGGTAGGTGCAATTACGGCCGGACTGCAAAAACAGCTGTTTTTAGCGGCTCGCTAACGTATGCACGGGATGATGCGACGCATGTTTTCCCACGGTCTTGAACGACACACATGGCAGGCAAAAAGAAAGAAGTCACGGCACCTGACCAACCCCAGTTATTTACTTTATTTCAACACTTCCAGCCCTCGAGCGAATTATTGAAAGAAACGAGCGGAGCGTAGTAAAGATAATAAAAATAGGGATTTAGTGACGATGAAAAAAATTATCACACGCAACTTTTTCGTTATGTTTTGTGATACATGTTTTTAATTTCTGTAGGGTTGCATTTAACAAGGATTGTCGTTGGCACTGGCAAGGTTTTGATAAGCAAATTTTACTTTAGATATCAAGCATCATTAATATATCAGGTTTCCTTGCCCCAACATCTAATTTTCATTTGTTTAGGCGTATTTTATTTGATTTCATTTAGCACATTCGATCTAAAATCGAGGTAAGATATTTTGACTTATATTCGAAATAGATTTTATATGGCATAGTAAAATACATTAACAATATACAGCGATATTAATTATAGTACATGCATTTGACTTTATAAATGCTTATTTCTATTACTTTTTAATTATACGACACAATTTGAAATTAGTATCTATTTTGATTTCGATTTATAACAGAACATAAAAGAAGAGATATTTTTGAGTATTAACGTGAATTTTGTCTTTTGATATAAATTATGCTGGTAGTTTCATCATCGCTTTTAATATCAAACATTTTATAAAACAATATGCACGTGGATTTTTAAGCAAAGATTTAGCACAGATAAAATATACAGAAAATTTTCATTGCAATACATCTTGAAATTGTGTAAAATAAAATTGATATAAGACTCTAATTAAGTAATCATTATTGACATTCACTTTTTGGTTGGAAAGTATTTTAATTTTCTCAGACTTCTTACGCGTAAGAGATAGGCGAATTATAAATTCAATCTCTGTCCATAAATGAACTAAATCCAATTAAAGCTCAAATTTCTTCATTTGGATGAGTGCTGATAACAGGAAGCAGGAAAAATATGGTTTCTTTCCTTATTATAGTTTTAATTCACAAGGCCTTTTCCTTACATATAACCTTTAAAACTGCTGAACAACGTGTCTGTTGCCGTGTTCAATTCTGAGTGCAAGCGTTATGCAATGGTCTTTCATCAATTTTAAATGTTATTAAAATAAGAACAATTCAGATTGTCTTTTTAAATTCTAATCTATGGAAATAACAAATGAATCAAAAGTCTTTTAATATTAATACACTATTTAATATTTTAATTATAAAAACAAATCTGAAATTAACTTATAACTTATAACGAAGGATCCCAAAATAGATTCACAAAAAATGCTAAATTCACGCCAAAGGTTAATGTTTCGTAACAATTGTACGCAAATGCCATGCAAGGCGTTCTCTGGTATAACATCTCTATTAGAGAGTATTCGAGAAAGTTTTTGGAAGACCACTTCCGCTGGTTTAATAGAACATGGGAAATCGAAACAATTTATATATCGCCAAACACGGGCGATAGAGCGGCATATCTAAACTCTACCCCAAAACAATTAGCTGCGCGACAATCCGAAGAGTCCAACCACCTGATTCATCGGGAGAAAAAACAAACCGAGCTCCGATAGAAATCAGGTTTTAAACGAGCAATAAATTAACATCAGAAGCGTGAGAAATTTCCTCCAAAGTAGAGGCAGCTGCAAACTTGCTGGACAATGCTGCCGATAATTATAATTACTATAGAGCGACGTAAGAAGCAAAAAGGGTTCATAAAAATATTAAACTGGAACCGTAACCGCTTGCGTGTGGAACCGTGATTTAATGATGGCTGATAGGAGTTTAGGCCTAATTCGTTAAGATTTTTTTTATTTTATTTAAGTCAATGAACCATTCACTCGATGCTGCAAAAGTCTGTACTATAATATTAGAAGAGGATGTCTCATTTAGTAAGACCTTTAAAAGGTTAATTGTTATTTTATATTATCAACTCCATGAAGATATCGCATTGGCTACGATTGGTTTTGGCTTGAAATAAAATTAACGATAAGAGAGTAATTAGCTCATTTTTATATTTTACGTTTTATTTTTTACACTTTCTTGAATAGTTTCAATTTGCTATTAAAGTAATTAATATTAATGTATGTAAATTAAAATAAATGATTTCATGTTTATCTCTAGTTTAATTCAACAACCATGGGTATGCCATTTGATTAAATGTTTCGATATAGTATTGTTTTTACTAATCCATCACTTGATTTTAATTAAGAGTTCTGACAACATAATTAATAGTCGCATTCAAATGTTAGCCTCAAATAGCTGGAAACTAGTTTCAAAATTCTTAAAATGTAACAACTGTAAACGAGTAATAAGTTTATGTATCATTATGTTTAAAAATTCCAATTGATAAAAATTCTTCAAAAGATTCATGAATATATGAATTTTAATTAAAAAAATTAAATTATTTTCAAATAACTTTGTATTTAAATTTAAATAAAATAATTATTTAGCTAAAGAGTGCATAAAAATTATTATATTATCCATTTGATATCGACTATGATTAGAGGAAAAATTACAAAAAAGAAAAATTGTTTTCTTATCGACAAAACCTTTTTTATTTTTTAAATACAACACAAAAACAGGGAATTGTTTTTAAGTGCAATAATAGAATATTTCTACTTTATATCGCAACAACTCTACATAATTATACAGACCTAAAATTATTATTTTTCATTTAATGTATTATCTTGAGAGAAAATCTTATTTTCAAGCAATTGTTTTTCCCCTTCTCTCTCTCTCTCGCTTTTTTTTTTTTTTTTTTTTTTGCTTGACAGAACAATGGAATGTTTCAATCTCTGACCGTACATCGGCTACGAAACGAAGAAATAATAAGACAAATACCTAAAGAGTAGTAATTGCATATCCTACTAAACACACAACATTTAACAATGCATAGCACTTAGTATCCCGCTGTGCAGATGGATCGGACCGCACACATTTTAAAAACTTCCAAAAAGATCTTTTAAAAAACTTTTTTTTTTTTTTTATCTCGAGTGGTGGAATCTTTCGGACACTGAAATTGAAACTGACAAACAATGACATGGGCGTGGTATACTTTGAATCCAACCCACGCCAAATGTTCTATGGTTTCTTTATGCCTCAGTTCTCCACTGGTGGTCATATTAAAAAAAAAGCTAATTAGATAGTCTCTATTGGACCAAGGAAAAATTAGAGACTAGTATATTTGTCATTAGAAGTAAAAAAATAAAACTCTCCTTTGTAACATAATCGAAAAGTCATTGAGATAATATTTTTTTGGTAGTTGGTATATTTCGGTCACAGCGGGTGTTTTCCAACTGAAATCCTTTGTCTAGTTTCTTTTCATTGTTTATTATGCTTCCAAAAAGATTTGGTGGGGTTAGATATAAATGACAGATACGTTAAATATAAATCTTAACAAAAGATGAAAAATGGTCGCTACAGGTAATTTCTAGAAGATGAAGGAGTTTCTTAAAGGGGCAAGCCGTATAAAAAAAATATAGCATATATTTGATACATGATATCTAAAAGCTTCATTCCAGAATTAAATTGTGTTTCAATTCATTTAGAATCTTATAATAGAAGATTCCTCCGGCTACATAGAGGGATAATATTTGATTTTAAAAATGTTCAACTCACTCCATTTACATCAGAAAATAAAGATATCTTTGTTCACAATAATTATCTTTACCCACAAAAATTCAACAAAACATAATTATTAAAATGTTTTTTTTTTTTTTGCATCGGGCAGTAATAACAACCATTATGAAATTAATCATTAATGGATAAATGTTAACACGCGAGAAATTCCAATATCAGACATCAATTTATGGAAGGTATTCTAATTCTTTCATCAGCATTTTAACTAGTGGGATAAAAAATAGAATACGAAGTCATTTCTTAAAAAAAAATTATATTTGGGGAATCAAATTACATGAAAAAAAATCTTTATTCCCCCCCCCCTCCCTCCCAATTTTATTCTGACGATGCTCAGAGACTAAACTGATCTTTTTTATAAATCGTCATCCATATGCAATATATAAACTCTGACTGCTTCTCCACACAAAATATTGCAGTTCCTCATACCCGTCCTCTATATCTTTATTATCTTCCATGTCCGTATGACACATCTCTCCGCCTACTAATTTACAGATCCATTGTTCATCCTCTAGAGCAATAGAGAACAACGAAGCTGTATCGAACAGATTTATTCGAGGAACCTCATCGGCTTTTCTTTTCGGGGTGGTCTTGTCTTCAAAACCTTCCCAATCGTGTTCTCACTAAACCCCAAGAAATCTGTTTCGAAACACTACCAATTTTTTTTCTTCCGCAACCAATCGGAGAAACGGTTCCAAAATGGCAAAAAAAAAAAAAAAAAGAAAAAAAAAAAAAAAAAACGTGACGATTTAGAATTGCGGGATCACAACAGGGGTGGTCTACACTCCCAAGTTCCCTCACGTTGACAGGTAGGTAGCTTTTCAGGCAGAGTAAATCAATCGACTATATGCAATCGATTTTTTTTTTCCCAATGCACACCTGTCGGTAGAGTTCTGCCATATTCTATTAAGAAGACAAATTCGTATGATCCGATTTCATCCTTGATGGATTTACGGAATGACTGACTGATTGTCCAATTGCTATTTTTTTTTTTAAATCGTACACAGAAAAAAAAATATTAGAGTCACGAAAATGAATTTTGTTAGATAAGTAATTTGTTCCACATGAATTAACATCTTCAGCAAAAGAAAAAGATTAACTTTTCATTCCCAGCCGAAACATGATATTTGAAAATTCTGCCGCAAACTAGAAAAACATTAATTAATGGACGTAATTATACAGCTGCGAACCGACACCAAAATGAACATTTCGCAAAACAGCGCAAAAAAATTCTCATGCAACATATTTCTAATATTAATTGATGCATTATATAAATAGGCTGTTGTGCAATAGGTTGAAATAAATTTAATTTAAGCAGCAGACTTACACCAACTATCCATTTTCTGCGCTAATTGGCTCGTTTCTCCAATAATGGTGAGATGACAGAATTTGGAGATATTTGGTACAACACATTGAAACATCTTAATTTACTAATTTGAAGCAAATTTAATAAATTCTTTAAATACTACAAATAATTTTTTCTAAGAATGAATATTTTATATACCGCTTTTTTGCTGATTGCGCTCAAATTCCTCTAAGATGCAAAATTGTCCAAAAAGAGATAGGCGTGGCTTTCTAAGACAAAGAGTAAATGGTTTTCAATTGTGAACTAGAAATCCACGAAATGATAGTTGGTTGCAGCATTTAATCTGCCTCGTATTCGAAAAGAAACTAGTATTCATAATGTAATTTAAAACAAACAAACAAACAAATATTGATTAGATTCAAAACATCGCCATCAAACCAGT
>JAPMOR010112712.1:1241109-1264465 GCA_026543865.1 Argiope aurantia | reverse complement strand
AAACAAACAAATATTGATTAGATTCAAAACATCGCCATCAAACCAGTGTAGACATCTTCACGTAATATGATTAATGCGAAGTCCACTAAAAAGCCACATTTAAATGCATTTTGAAACTTCATTTCTCCATCGTTAGATTTCATAAATTACAGACAGCATTGAGAATAAAAATAAACTGACAAAGTTAAGTGTCACATAAAATTCACAATTCATTTATTATCGAACAAAGTCACAAAACACCATTAGTTAAAAATTCGAGAAGGAATATACAGCAACACCTGTTAAAAGGGTAGAAAAGTCAGTTATAGCACCTGCATATCTCACACAAACTGACATCTTCCGATAGTCTGATACTTATTGGATCACCTGGTAAATATACAAGTATTTAAGCACCTGCGAATAAAAAAGACATTCCCAATTGCCCAACAAAAAGCCATCTGTTGTGCAAATCTGCGAAAGTGTGGTTGCAGTTACGTTAATGATGAAATCTAACACTCAAGTTCCCCTCCAAAAGATTTCCCTCCATATTCAACAATGTTTCATCCCCCTCACTTTTCAACCATTAAAAAAAATCTGAGTATATACACATTGACTTGGGGTTGGTAGGGGGTACAAACACCCTATCAGAATGGTACACCACATTTCAAGTAACTCCCCAAACCTTCCTTGGTGAAACGTGTCAAGACGGGCTCTGTTATGCCCGTTTGGCAGCTGCTTGCCAAACATAATCCGTACAAACAGGTAAAGAAACAGTTTATACTTAGAGAAATAGGTGTCTACGAAAGCCTTTGTGACACAATCGTCACACCTGGCGAGAAGGAATGAATATATAACCTCTTCCAGTAGAAACTTACAGGAGGCACAATAGTAGACAAGCTCCCCTCCTCTACCAACCTGTGGATGCTGGTTATTGGTGGCTATAGAAGACATTGTAGCCTTGAAGAACTGATGTTAAAGCTAACACAACTGGTGGGCCAGCATTCTTCCTATGTTCCTGGCCCGGATTCAATGCAGCATTAAATGGTAATCTGGTTTTCCCGTGTTAAACCACTTACTCAATATTCTACACCCCTCAAGCTGTGCTTACTGTTTACTGTAAGAATATCCTGGACAGTGTGGTATCTACTTTTAACGTGAATAAAGTCTTGCCTTTTTGTTATCTATTTTAATACGTTAAAATGATTGACTTCCATAGATTTGTGCACACAAAAGATTAAAACAGAGAGTATAATATTCAAATTTCTTTTCTAGTAATTTAAGTGAAATATTATATTTTTATATTTTTACTTTTAATTTTTAAAAGGATTATCTGATTACAATTGCAAAATTACCAAACTAGCTCCTATATAACCCTGGAGTAATTTCAGAAGTGGGTGTTAAACAAAAATAAATATTTCTCGGAATACATTATGCTTTTCCCGTCAATGTAATTATTAATGACATAGAATATATGATATTACTTTTTTATCACTTGCTACATCTAATATTTAATATATATATATATATATATATATATATATATATATATATATACTAATGCATATCTTGCGTCCTCCCTTCAATCATTACCATATTGCACTAATCCAATTCACCAATAAGAAATGAGTAATCAGAAACATTCTTCTGCTATCATCTAAATGCATACATGATATTATTAATTTAAATTAAATGTTACGTAAAAATATTATAACTACAGGGATTATGACAGGCGTCAAATTCTGGGAGGGGGGGATTACACATGCTTTCAGATTATAATTGATAAATTATAAAGAATAATCATTTTAGTTTTAATTTTTAACAACTGTCTGGTAGCTTCGGTTACTTCATAAAAATCATAACAACAACCAGGACAAACGGATGTATACAAGAAGTCCCATCAAAATTCAAGACCACCCCCTTAACCATGTCGATAGCTATCCGTAACTCCAACACAGAGCTAAACCAATTTTACATAGGTATGATTTATAGCCGATTAGACGCGTTTGCAATTACTTTTAATCGAGAGAACCGAATCAGGTCTTTTGAAAATTAAAAATTCTTTAGTAGGTGCGGCTTGTACGACCACCGCCTAGAAACAACACACTTGCAAACTAAAATAGAAAAAAAAATATTCGAGGACCTCACACATTATTATATATTGATTTTTTTCAGGGATTTCTTCAGGGTATCTTGTTACTTAATCGGACGGTGTCTTATCTCAAAAGATAGATTCAACTATGCGGAACAATTAGAGCAGAGACAAGAGGTTTTCATCTTCCAATTGGGTGGTCGATCCTCTTTATTGGTAAAAGCCATCTTGTCCACGTGCAAGCAGATTATTGAGACGTCAATCGATGAATGGATCAATCAGTAACGATTAATCGCCATATGGGCCATTTAAGGCACAACTTGGTGGGTAACCATTTTATTTTTTATCTCAAGTTTAGTGTGTATCTCTATTTTGGACCTTCTGCAGATAAAAGGGTGGAGTAGATTATTTCTTGTGGTATTAGTTTCGTTCAGAATCGAGCCTGGAAGGCAGGGTGAGGCAGCCATAAGAACCAATGAAGAAATTCTATGCTTAATCAATTAAAAAATCCCCCCCCCACCGCCACCACGTTCGCGCCTGATTGATGTGTTGGAATGATGGACTGGGCATGCGCATACGTCGCGCCCTCTCTGGGTGTGAGCTTTAATGAATATTTAGCGATGTCAATCAGAAATATAGTATAAACTAACATTCTGGCACAGCTATGTTTAATAATAACCATTACCCTATAAACAGAGGTTCCGCGGGACTAAGGTGGTGAATACGGCATCGTAGAATCATTGGAAGAATGTGTCACACGTCACGATATGCATCTAAAGTACACCTAACCCAGGAGGCAAATAATGCATCACAGAATTGGCAAATTGAAAAAGTGAGAATGGCCTGCGTCATCTTTTGTAAACAGAAGATCCCCCTCCCCTTCTTAACATGTAGCACGTTACATTTCCTAATAAATTATAAAGGTGATATCACGCATTTTTAGCAATAAGGTATGATATTAAAAAAAATTTAATTAATATTTGAAAATATGAAACAGGCCACACTAAGCATCAGTTGCTCTGTTTTTTTTGGGGGGGGAGAAGGGGTATCAAACATTGTACGAAGATCTGCTAATTTTTTAAATGACAAAACTTGTAAGGGATTTCTCAGTTCATAAAATGTTATTTACGATAAAAGTAGTACTCTTTTATTTCAATCAATTCGCTGACTATTGATGCATAGAAATATATGTCATTTGTGATGCGCTATTTACTACATACCGCTAATTAAAGTTGCGATTACCTGGAATTAACACCATAAGTTTAAAATCCATAATCTTTGATTTTAAAAGCTCTTTCTCAGAGCATGTCATAATCTCATGTGACCATTATTCGACGCAAGTTAAATGTCTTTTATTTTTCCTAATTTTTTTTTATTCTCTATTTGCGAAAATATACAGCAGATCTCAAAGAAAATCAACATCTTTCTTCCTCATTTCGATTCTATGCGGGTAATTAACAGATTAGTAGATCTGCATTAACGATAAACATCCGTTGAAATTATTATCGATTCAAGAAATCCCGCCCAAATTGGAATACAGTTTTCGTTCGCTCACACATTCGACCGTTTATAAATACACCTGCTCGTTCGGAAACCATCCGGATGACATTGCCCCAAGAAAGCGCGCACTATGCACCTTCCAACGAAGCAGATGCGTCCATCTGCGCGAAACGCTCCCAGGTGTCTGCGCTATCTGCTGCTGGCGTGGACAGGGAATTTTTCTCACGGCCTTCTCCTCAACTATGTATCGAAATCCCTGAAATGCCACGAGGGTTGCAGCATCAAGGATGCGCATTTGGCACATTTGGCGACCTCGCCAAATGGGCCCTGGTATGATTGAACGTGATAACGCGAACGATTGATAGGGCAAAGTGAAAAAAATTATGGATATTGAATACTCTGATGACTTTTTTTTTTGAATAATTGAATAATAAAATAGTATATAGGCCTGAAGTATAATTTTCATTTGAAAGAATGAAAAAAGATATTATTTATTGATTTATATAATACTAGCCGCCTTTGGCGACCAGCCGATTCGCCAGTATTGCCGCTCGATACAATTTTCAATTAAATATTTCAAATAACTTGTCTCTTAATATCTTCTCAAACAAAACATTTTTAATCTTCAAATTTTCATAGTCATACCAATCTTATACTGTTGTTTTGATCATTTCGTTCAATTTACTATATATATTTTCCTAATTTGTTGTCATTTCCGGTAAAACTTCAACTTTAATTTAAAGTGGAAATGATGAAATTGCAATTAATGTAAAGATATTTTTTAATAAAACCAAGCGTTTTATTTTATTTATCATCTTTATTCTTATTTATTTATTTATTATTATTATTGAATATGAGTACTGCAAACAGAATCGCTCGGTATTTAAGTCTTATGTGAACTACAAAATATTTTTCATAATTTATGTAATATCTCAAACAATAATTCAACAAAAATTTCTCAGATTCTGCATAAAATTCAGTTTTTAGTTTTGCTTTCAAAAGGATTGAAATGAAATCAATAATAATATTTTGTTCCGACCTATAAATATATTTCAAAAATTATGAAGTCTAAATTTAATCCACTAAGGTATCATATTCTGGACACACCAAATTTTAAATAAATGAATGAATGTTTCTATTTTTCACGTTCAACTAAGACTGATTTATGAAACTTTGAATGTTAAAAATTTAGAAAAACTCAACATTTTCATAGTCTTAGGCCAATTAATCTTGAGAAACCTGCGCGCTGATTGTCGTATTTTCTTTGAAACGATCGATGGAAAATCTAAAATTTTCTTTTTTTTTTATTGAATAGTGATATTCAAATTTTCATAAATCAGTCAGTTTAAGTGATAGATTTAGTTGATTGGAAATTAACTCTTTTTATTTAAAATATTAGTGTTTCAAGAGCATTTTGTTAATCGTGATTTCCACAGCAGAAGCTTTAGGTAAAATCAAAAATTCGTTATTTATTAGAGCACTTATTGAAACATTTATTGAATCAAGTTACATAAAATATAATCATTTTCCATTTAGACGATTTTAGCAGATCTGTGTCTATTACTTAAAGTTTACAAATTAGCTGTATGGCCATGATTTGAATGGATATCCTGTTCATATTAAACAAAACTTGCCTTAAAATATAACTGATTTATTGTATTAATAATATAGATAGTGTAAAAGATCATAAAATAATTTTTCTTAAATTTATTTTTTAGAAAAAATAATATTTCGTATTTGTTTCATTTCTTACAGACATTTGCCGAAAATTATACTTTTGCAGATTTCATTTCCAAAAAGATTTAATTTATTTTTAATTGGAGCTTTAATCAATGTGATGGCAACACTTTGAAAAAAGCTAATTTTCCCCCAAGAATGCGAAACGTGCTCTTGCAGCTTAAATTTTATTTTTATTTTGTACGAAAAAAATTGTTTAAAAATATAGTTAAAATATTTATTTAAAAATTAATTAAAAATAGAAACTTAATTTTAAGGTTAAAATATTGGTATCATTTAAAAGATAAATTTTTGATCTTTAACTTGATGTAAAAATCTTTTTTGTGCGATAATATTTTCGGAACCCGCCAAAATTTCGCTTAATTTTTAAATAAATAAAATTCTAATTAAAAATTCGAAAAAATAACCCCGAGGTGCGCAGTCCCGGCCTCCAAGGTATACACGTGCCAAATTTGGTAGCTGTTTGTTGAATGGTTTGGCCTGTAGAGCGCAACACACACACACACATTGAGCTTTATTATAAGTATAGATTTACCACCTTCATACATATGTTAAA
This sequence comes from Argiope aurantia, assembly GCA_026543865.1. Lineage (NCBI taxonomy): Eukaryota > Metazoa > Arthropoda > Arachnida > Araneae > Araneidae > Argiope > Argiope aurantia. The sequence goes on along the minus strand of JAPMOR010112712.1, from coordinate 1,258,604 downwards.
TGAATTTATTTGCTGGCTGTTACAACGTAAAACCCTTTAAAATAAAAAGGTTGTTATGAAACATCGATTTGTCTCTCTTGTCATTTTGTTAAAAATATCTATGCTTGAGAGAGAGATAAACCTGTTTAATTAATAAATCTCAAACTAAAATCTCCTTTACGAAATCAAAAATCAATTATTTCATTAATTACTGTCGTAACAGCCGATGCTATACGCATAACGGTCCCACTCAATACTTGGAATAAGAGTACAAAAAATAATTATTATCGCTAAAAGGTAAATTTACATGGAGTAAAAAATGCATGGATCTCTATAATACTCTTTTAATCAAGATTGTACAACATTTAACCAACTAATGCGGCGGTTAGACAAAAGCAGCAAGCACACACCCGTACACAAAAATATAGTTTTCATTAGATAATTGCGATATGATTCCAAAAGAAGTAAAAAATTCAAAGAGGACTTTCATACAAATAATAATATTCTTAATAATTATTGTGATCCATCAATCAAGTTTAAACCTATTCAGAAACTGGAAGTTTCTTTCAACAGGGAACTTCATAGCCAAATCTGTGCCCCCTTCAAGATCCAAGACGCGTTTTGTGGAACGACAATATACACCTGGCGCAAAATTGGAGGGAAACATTCACCAAGATAGTCACCATAACCGAATGGGGAGGGGGGTTGTGACGCCTTCATAACCCCCAACACTTGTGCACCCACCCCATTTTTTTTTTCTGCGGTAGGTAAAGCAAGGGGCGGCAGTATATACAGAAGTTCCAGCTATTTTCCTCACAATGAACCGATTGAAGTGAGTTTAAAAAGATCAGTCTGCTTAAGCATCGTTAACACCTGCTGCAGAAAATTCTTTCGCCCACATTGCCTTTTTTTTTTTTTTTTTTTTTTTTCTATTGGAGAGGGGGTGCACAAAAAGTAAGACGAGAAGTTTAGCAGACGATAAAAATGCGCAGGGGGTAGAAAAGAGTCTTCGAGGAGAGAAACGTGCGAGAAAGTCAGTAGGTAAAAAAAAAAGTTCAATGGTATGCGGCAGCAGGGTTTTTTTTTTTTTTTTTTTTTTTTTTGTCGTACGAGAGGAAAAAAATGATAGATGTTTTGAAAAGTTTTTGCTTCTGGTTCAGCTGCTCTATTGGATTTCGCTGAACTGTTAATCGTTTTCTGACAATAAGAATGCAGATTGAGAATAAATCGTTTTTTTTATAGATGATTTATTTCTTTACAAGTAATTTGAAGCATTTCAATCAGATAATATATGTCAGAAGTTAAAATTATTCAAATTAATTTCAAATGGCGTAAAACTTTTAACTGGAGAAACAAATTTCTTAACTGCCATTTTTTTCGTTTGTTTTTAAAAACTAAGAAACTGTATAAAAGTAATTTATTTTCATATTTTTAATTAATATTTCATATTAATATTACTCACATTATGTTTAAAACTTGATTCAGATCAAACTCGACTATTCATTACTTTATTATTTTTCAAAAATTCAACCAAAGAAAATCCTAAATGAACTTTTAAAGAAATGTAAAGTAAGTAATTATATAAATGTAAAAGTATGCGCATAAATGTAAAAGTATACGCTGACAGCAATTAATATAAAATTACAAAAGAATCAAAAGAATTAATAAAGATTTGTTGCAGACAATTTGCTTTTAATATTGGCATTTGATGAGATATTAATGTTTATTCTAATTTACCTAGGATTATCAAAATAATATTCAATTTTGTCATATACTGTGTTTTGCTAAACGAAACATTTAAGTGATATTTGTGCTAATTTTTCGTTCATATTCAACTGTTAAATGAAAATATAATATGAATCAATTTAAAACATTCGTAAGTTGTGAAAAATACAGTTAAAATAGTGTTTGAAAAAAATTAATAAAATAATTATCAGTAGTAAATATGTGCCTAAAGAGAAGAATTTAAATACATTATGCCACAATCTAATTAGATAATAATTTAATTCCAAACGATTTCATAGGCTTTGCAAACACAATTGTAGCAACAAGTCGAGAAATTTGCATTAATCAAAACTGAAATCTCAAGAAAACGTCGAATCAGGACATGCAATTAAATTTAGAACACATAATTTAACTAACACAATTTATTAACAATTTAGGATTTTCTTCCACAAAATTTCTGTTTTAGAAAAAAAAAAAAAAAAAAAAAAATTGAAATTTTACCTCTCAGACAACTGGGTAGCCCTTTAGTTCTTAACCTTGTCAATAAGGCGCTGTGCAAGTAATCTATGTAACGAATAGCCTCTTCTATGACAGTCACCTGCGTTGGAAAGAAATACATTTAAAAAAAACATTCAAATGAAACAAAATTCAATGAATCGTTTCAATAGCCAAGCTATATCTATTACTAATCATACCATCTTTCCATCTCTTCAACATAGCAATCATTCATAATGACTTATAGGCTGTCCTATTAGCAACAAAAGGTAGATGAGCAAGATGACGAAGTAGTCTGCCATTACCGTTAATAGACTCGGCGGATAATTTTTTTTCTCAAATATCATTACAATTACGTAACATTTCTAAAGAGCGCACAAGAAAAGGCAGTTTCGTTTAACAGATTGCATCAGTTATTGAAAAAACTTTCTTGTGACCATGGTAAGGGGCAATGACGTGACAACGAACCATTTAGATGTAAGAGATTAGGGCAAGTTTTCTACATTTTGTACAAATGTTACAAATGATTTTAATACATTGGCAGCTGTCATTTATGGACGATTAATACAGAAGATGGGTCAGAATCCAATTATCGAACATTCAGTTAGGTTACATAATGTAAAAATGATTTCAGATTGCATCTTTTGGAGCAATTTGGAATATGAACAAAGATTGTCATGAACGAATCTAGTTTATCTGATATTTCAAAATTAACTCTTAAAGTACAAATTTTAATACTCTCGATATTTTTTTTACATTTGAAATCATCTGCTTTCAAATCATTAATTATTTTAAAGGTCATCTAAATCTAAAGCTATTTTTAAACCACTTTGATATTGTAGTTATAGATCTAAGCTCCAATATTCCCATTTTTCAAACTTATTATGATCTTGGGAGGCCACGCTATGTGTTTGGCGCATTATACCAAGCCTAATGCCAACTAATTGGACAATTTTGACACATAATCAATATTTGGTAACACAATGAATAGATATATGAGAAATATGACTTATGAATACATGCGTTAATATAATACGAGCACAAACTTTATCAAATTTAATTAGGCATCCTCTTTTTACATTTTTGATTATTTGGGTTTAACCAAAGATGACGTTTTAAAGTAGTTTTATCAAAGATGACATTTTAAAGGACTCGATTTTCTTAATCAATTTTTGTTGTTGAAATTTTTGAATTCATGGAGATGGAGATGTGTTTGAAATTTCAAAATAATGAATATAACTAAACATAAGTCATCAAGCCTGTTTCAGTTTTATTATGTGTGTGTGTGTGTGTTTTAACTTTTAAAAGGATTCTGCTCTTAATAAATTTTCAGAAGTCAATTGAGAAGAAAAAAATCTTTCACCATGTACATTTCCGTTTAGTATCTCGAACGGAATAACTTTTTAAAATTAATATGGATAAAGAAAAGATCCAATACTGATTAATAAAATTTTATGAATTTTTCTTGCATACAGTATTCAAATAATTTCCCAGTCCGCATATGTCCAATAATATAAGTTCTACCGTTTAAATTAAACAGCTTAACAATGCAAACCACTATGGACCAGCTTTTAAATAGCAATTCCATGTTTCCAAAAATACAGTATGTTCTAGGACCTTAAAATATTTGTTGCTTATGAAACGTTAAGACATTACGTGATGTGTTTAGATAAAAAATAAATGGCGAATCAGAGCGTTGTAATTTTTAAAGGACTCACTGACAAAAATTGAAAGAATTTTCTGATAAATGACTTGCAAGCTTACTTTGATATTAAATATTAGTAGTAATTATCGGTATCATTAGTATTAAGAAAAGATTGCGACAGCTTTTTTAAATGTCTATAATTGGCATTAAATTTTAGTCAAGTGATATATTGATGGCACTTAGAAACCATACATGACCACATCTACATTAATAAAGTAATGGTTTTTTCACACCATAAATTATATTAAGAGATTTTTCATGAAATAACTTTCATCTTAAATATGCACTCCTACTTCGTATGCAATCCATTATTAGTGTTAGTAGTAATTATCGATATATTAAGCCTAATTTAAACTGTAATAAGATATGCTGATACATTCCCTGAAATAACTTTTGTTTTAAATATGCACTCCTACTTCGTATGCAATCGATTATAAGTGTTAGTAGAAATTACCGATATATTGTGCCTAATTTAGTTATAACTATAATAAGGTATGACGATGCATCGTGAGGCTTTTCTCGTATTGTCTATTCAGCTGTCACAGAGTACATTTGTTATCTGATTGAAGGTACCCCAATAAAATAACCAATTTATCATTTCGCGGAAACTTTTTTTTGTATATATAACGGAGGGGTTCCTACTTTCTTCACGCCTGTGTTCACACTAATAGACCCCACTGGAATACATAAACGCTTTATAATGTGAAAAAAACAGAGGTCCTCCTCCCTCTGGCTTGTCGCTGACCCTTTCCAAGAAGGGGTCAACTGCAGCGAGTCCGAAACCGGAAACATGCCGTCACCGTTGAGTACACACAAGCTACCAGAACAATACATCATAACTAAAAAAAAAAAAAAAAGAAAGAAAGAAAAGCACCGATGCTTTTGTTTTTTACTTTTAAGTTATGACCCAGTTGGAGCCTGCTACGCTGGATTCATTAAGAAATTCCAAGATAAGATTTCTTATTATCAGATAACACGTCGCGAGAATAATAACATTGTTCTGACAACTTATTCGCTCTAAAGGGGAGATCACAGAAGATTATAATGACCCTTAGGGGTTTGATGAGGGGGGAAAAAGTCTTCTGAAGACCCTGTAGGGGAAATTTACGCAATGGTTTTTTCACAAGTCGTAGAAATTGATTACAGTTTTAGTTATAGGGGTACTTAAAAGGCTAGGCGATTATCATATTGCGTGTTCAAAGCATTTTTTGCCATTGATTATTTAATGTATTGATGCGTTCAGAGATGCATTAAAAGCAGTTAAAAAAATTTTTTTTTGACCAGGTGAAGAATGGGAAGAAATTAAGTGCAATCAATACATATTCAGAAGATGCATGACAAATGCAATATTAGAATCTATTAAGCATCTTGCAAAAGAAAAAAAAAAATCCATGACGCCAGAACATTTGTCAGATGTTAATTGGCTAATGAAATGATGTTTGGCATAGGATTTAATTATTTATTTTGTGCCTGATGAGAATAATCAATATAAAATTACAAAAATGGAAAGAATTTTTTTTTTTTTTATCGAAATACAAATTGAATATCGTTTGCCAACGAATTCTAAAACCCACTGCGCTTTTGCGTATGCATTAGGATCGGTTTAATTCGACAAAATACGGGTGAGTGGAAATACGAAAGGAGGAGGTATTTACATTTAACAATAAAGTAAATTCCGGAAATGTGCAGATTCTTCCGTCCCACCCCTTAGTGAGATAGAATACTGAAACGAAGTCATTCACTGCTCTATCTCTAAAGAAATTATGAAAACCAATGCCAAGTTATCATTAAATACGATTATCATTAAATATAATCAAGTATAACATTTCCTGTGAAATATTTAAGAAATTGAATGGAAAATCATTTATTTTAGAACACAATTTCGAGGTGGGGAATTTGACATAATTCATAAAATATCTTAACTGATTTTAATTGCGAGACTCTATACTTTATAAATGTAATTATAATTCTTCACTAATGCCATTTTCGTTAATATTAATTCTAAGTAAAATCAAAGAGTAAGAGTTTTGAACTGAATGAAATTTTTGCATTCTGTTTTTATAAAGCGTTGGTCTTTTCCTTACAAAATGAATGGACAGTTAGTTTGGTTTAGTTTAGTTATAAAAAAGTCCCATTTTGAAGCAACATTAGGGCTATTTTGGGACGGACCTCATAATTTTGAATAGCAGTCAAATGACGAAGACGACACCTGAGCTATGAACGGACAGTATAAATCAAGTACGTTCATTTTGACGGGCAACTTGTAACCTTTGCGTTTACTTGTAAACCTATTACAACGTTTTCACCATTAAATGAAAGGCATTTCAACCCCGTCACCTAAATTTATTATTTATTCCTTTATTTGTTGGGAAACCGATTTTTTTCTTTATTTATTAAGGAATTCCTTTGTTTGATTGATCGATTTATTCTGCAAATCAAGACAAGGATAAAAACCCTAAGAATGGCTAAAATGGTAAGATCAATTTCATATTCGAATGATTTGAAATGAAATAGTTAACATATTCTTTTTTTTTTCTATCAAACCCCAGCGGTCAGAAGATGTTTCAAATTTCGTTCAACTTTTTATATAAATTTGTATTCAAAATATTTAAACATTTTATATTTAACAAGAGATTTTTCAGCCGCCGATGCGTTACACATTATGAAGTATCTTTTTAAAATCCGAAATTCACAAAGGAGTTGTTTAAAAGATTATAAAATAAAAAATATTCTCTTATTCTGCAATGAAAAATTAATATGAAAATCTTTCCGCAAAAGTTAATAGCAAATCTTAGAAACTCACTTTAGATACGAGAGGTTTGGCGGCAATAGAGGGCACCATATTCCTTAATCTCTGGTACTCCATCCTTCTCACCATCCTCCTCCTCCTCAGCTTCTCTTTCCTCTGCTTGAGTAGGAGCACCTCCCTCCTCCTTCGGCTGGAGGCAGAGATGTGGGAGAGCCACAGCGGAGTCTGGGAGGTGGCTTGCCGGTTACTCTCGACGAGGACGCCGTTCAGAGCTTCGCTGCTTTCCGTAGACTTCAGATCGTTTGGCGCGTATTCCAGATCTGCTCTGAACATGGTGCTATGGGAGAAAAAAATAGAAATATATAGTTGTAGGCGAAAAATATTGCTTAATAATTTTTCACGCAATTACTACTTTTTTAATTTCATTTTTTAATATTTGTATCTTACTGCATAGCAAGAGGGGAAAAGGATTATTTAGACTAAATTAAGTATTAGACGTACCCCAGGTTACTAATGCTTTGATAGTAATAATTAACTTAGAAATTACAAATACTAAGCATTAAAATAATATCCATAACTATTTATTTATATTAGTAGGAGAATAAAACTTTCATTGGTTGCTACGTTAACTCTACGGTTAGGAGCATAATTAGATTTTGTTACTCCAGTTAAGAGGCCCCAATTTTTCGCAGGGCCTTAGTGAAAATTGTCTGAATGAGCAAAGGGGTGCATATTCTAAGGCATTATTTAAATGGATGTGTAAAATGCCCCATATCCCAAACAGCTTATATCCTCATAAGTCAAAATACGATACTGATTAGTTTCAGCCTTAAATGATTTCAAAGTGCTCAGAGATATAGAATTTGTAATATGTTAATCCAGGTATGATATACTGCTCTTTTATAATAATAATAAATCTCTATAAGAAATTAAATTATCTTCAGGCAAGAAATATTCAAAGTGCAATGCATTCAAAAAGATTAACAGTTGCAGTTTACATATAACTACGGTTGATTAAATGAATGATACAGATGACTTTAACTGTGAACTGCGATCGCACCGAAGAACAGTAAAACTTAGGAGAAAGAGGATGGGAAATTGATTTTATCTATTTTTAAAGATGTACGATTAATTTTTTGATTATATTTCTGAGCTGAAGAAGTTTACCTGATCATTTATTAATCAACATTAATTCCTTCTTTTCAAAAATTATACATTAATTAAAGCTTTTATTAAGACATTTAATTCTCCTAAATATACGCATTCTAGCAAGTGGCAAAAAAAAAAAAAGTTATTTTTCAGGCATTACTAAAGAATGCTGAAGTAATTAGGATTTACAGTTAAATAAATAATGATAATTTTTTAAATATTACATAAAAGAAATATACATTTTTATAATACTTTTACACAGTCTTTCAGATATTCATCTACATGGTCGAAATTCAAGGATAATCAATCATCAATTCGAAATTATGCACGTTTTATACTGTTTAAAAACACGCAGAAAAAAAAACTCTCATTGATGTTTTCCTTACGTGTCTCTTTGGTTATTCAATGCATTTATTAAAATGAAAGAATTTGTGAACTTACTAGACATTTATTTCATAGAATAGAAAACTAATATATCATTTTTAATTTATTCGTATTTCTATTATTTTTTTTTCATATCTGAAATAAGACCGAATGAAAATTTTAATTATTTATTGTTGCTACAAATTTATAATTTTGGCAGCGCATAGATTAATTTCTTCAAACTTGAAGGAAAACTTATTCAATATGGTTCATGAAAACATATATTTTAAATGCCAAATGCTTTTAAAAGCCGTAACATTCTATACACTTTAAATCCGGTATGCATGATTGATTCGCTTGAAAATGTTATCTAATTGATAGATAATTTTTGGAATCATGAAATCAGTTCAGTTCTCCAAATGGCCAGAATCGGACAAAGATTTTTAAGTAAATTATTTTGTATTTGCAAACATAAAACATTAAAATATCAAATACATTTGAGAATTCTTGTATTCTAAATACTTTTGAATTTGGAAATCCCAATGAAATCGTGAGAAAAGATATATAATCTTCATCAAGCAACTAGGTTTCACAGTTTGAAAACATTTCATACAAATGTAATTTATACATTTGCTTTAAGAATTTTTTTTAGATTTTAAATCTTCTAGCTTTCACACACATACACAAAAAAAGATTACATATTTTAAACTTCTACACCAAAAAAACAGCTGCACAAATCACAATACTAGCTTGTTACATGCAATCTTACTTTCCAAACGATTTTACTGCTTATTTTTATCTCTTGCTTCTTAGGGGAAAAAAAGAGCCTCGTCAGTTCCTTCCTCAAACAAACCACAGGTGTTACATAATTACCTTCAATAAAACAATGCTCTGGTAATTTGTGTTTAATCGCATCGGGAATCAGCGTTCACAAACCACTTCCGCTTTAGAAAAACTATTCGGAAGGAACCTTTGAAGTAGAAAACCACTGACATCCCCACCCTAAAAAAAGACGAAAGTTAAAAAAGAACCGCAGAACAGTTGTCTTTTGCCCGTTAAACAAGCAAAAAGCAAAGATCGTAAAAAAGAAAATTACTAAAGCTTAAGCTCGGAAGTCAATGAATTATTTTTTTCCGAAAGCTTTTTTTAGCGCTACAACTTAATGAGGACTTTGGAATTGCTTCTAGTTCTTTTGTGGCTTTTTTTATTCATATGCCAGGACAATGGAACATTTTCTGATGGCATGTCAATGGACGGGCCTAATGGACTTTCAATATACAGGGCGGTTTTGCCTAGAATGAATGTAGTGGCGCCAATTTTGCCATCGGTACATATTTTTTTTTATCTCATTATTATAGAAGTTACTAAGTCTAGACCAATTACGCTTCTGCGCGAAAGGCAGTTATTTGAATCACCTGACTATTGCTTCATTTGAAGATTGTAGATCTGTCAATTTTGTGAGCGTTCTACATAGTTTTTATGATTGAATGGAATAATAACATGCGATTCACTGAGATTGCCGTAAAACTCGTCACATATTTATCTACCATTAATGTTATCTAGAATATATTGGAATGTTATATCTGCCTAGTTTTAATTGATGGGAAAGAATAGCAGATGTGATTCACACTTTAATTCCGACAGAACTCATAACACATTTCTATGCCTTTATTCATTATTGTATTTTATTCTAAACAAGATTTTGTCTAGTATAAAATATTTAAGCGTTCTACGCAATATTTTAAGAAGTAGAAGTGAGAGTTTCGAAGAGTTTGCTTTTGTTACAATAAGTCGTACAAGAAGATCAATCAATTCATAGTTCTTATTTAAAATTTATGGATTTTTCTGTTTTTCAAGTTTTTTTCAACTTTATTTGAAGAACAAACTTAGTTGTTTTGTACAATAAAATATCAAAAACAATCTGATTCAGGATGAATTTTGAAAATCTCGAAGTAGAATTTAATAACTCATAATCTAAATATTTATCATCACCTAAGCAATGAGAAAGTTTATAAAAATTCGATATATTTCCGTGATTTGCACTATTAGAAATACAATTTGCTATTAAAATTGAATATAATCATAAATAATTTTAAAATATATAATGTTTTTATATAAACAAATTCAGGTAAGAATTACTTTTTAAAATAAAAAGTAATCCTTACCTGAATTTCTACGCCAATATTGAACACATGTATAACACAATGATAAATATACATTTTACAGCCTATCACAAAATGGAGTCTTGGTCTTACAACTTTTTCTATGAGAATTTAAGAAATCATTTAGAACTAACTGCCTGGAATACAGCGTTGATTTTTATGGTATATAAACTTCGAAAATAAGATATTAGTCAATAGTATTAAAGTTTATAAGCAATATAATAATATTGCTTGTTTTAAATTAGTTTGATTTCTAATCTCTCAGATGGTTTTAACGAAGCTGAAGAATAAAAATCAAATTACAAAGTAATCAATTAAAAATTTATTTAAAATTAAAAAATTTAATATAAGATTTTAAAGATAAAATACGCGAGAAATTCTGCATTATTTTGACAATTTTGGGGAAACATTGTTTTAAGATTGGATCCGATTCCATCTTTTATTCTTTTAAAACCATTATTGTTATCCAAAATTTCGAAGAGTATCAAAAATATCCATGAAGGAAATATTTTCCATTTTCTTGCCAAAATAAAATACAATTTTTGCATTTAGTATATTAAATAAAAATTATTGAATTAAATCAAAAGCAAAACGGCAAATTAAAATGTACAATGAAAGAAAACAAACAAAAAAATGTAAATAACTGCAATAGTTTTACAAAGAATTTGAATTCCGAAATATTAATTTGGAATATAGAATGTTGCTGAATTCCGACTTCATGAATATGTTTATTCAAGATGAAGGTATTAAGGCAACAAATTTATGCAACATATTTTGATTTCTATAGCATAATTTAGTTGTGATACAGATATTTAAAATTAAAGATAATACTACACTGAAAAAAAGAAGCAGTCACACAATAAGACAAATGGTCTTTTAAGAAAATGTTATTTATATTTTTAAAATACTATTTTATAGTAAAAATAAAAACGCAAGTTTTACATGATGTTTCTAGCTAATGGAAACAAAGAATATTCATAAAACTTCATTCAATGCAGTGTTATTTAATGACCATAAATGAATTGTCCAAACTGAAATTCCAAATCTTAAAGGATAAATTTTTAGAATTATTACTTAACATAGAAAATTTAAACATTAAATAAATATATTTTTTAAAAGTAACATAAACTAATATTTTTTTGTTTCTATTTCTAAAATTATATACAATAAGAAAATGAAAATTACAAGTAGTATAATAATAAACAATAATCTTGACAGACAAAGAGTAAACAGTTATATTAATAAGCCAAAATATGCAAGGAATTGCTTTTAAAGGCAATTAATTGCTGAATTTATAGATATTGCATATACAAAAGCATTAATTTTTCAATTTATCGTAAAATCCTGCAGGATAATATAGCAATCCATAATGCAATCGTATTCATTTTAGGTGTATCATATAATTTCAATACAACTTTTGGTAACAGCAGAAAAAAAAAAGTAATGATATTATTATTTGCTCATAATTTATTTCTTATTGCATTTATTTTTTAAATTAGGCAAATACACAAACTTACCTAAAAATACTGGCTTGGATCCAAAATTAAAGAGAAAAAGTAACAGTTTCAATCACAGTTCCAAATGAATATTTTATGCAGCTGCTATCTTTTCAGCCAAATGGAATAAAAAATTATTTTCTTTGAAAACTTGGAAGCACAGAAAAATAATCACAGACGACTAAAAGAATTACTCATTCAAAGATTATTTGCATGACTCATTCATAAAATATTTGCATACATTCATCGCATATAAATTCCGGATACTGTGCAATGCAGCGATTGGAATATAAGATCTCTCCGAACACTGGTCCTATCTGTTCGAAGAGAAACTCAGTTATGCTGATCAACTACGGTAGCATTGAGTTAAGCGCTTTCAAGGTTTGCCGATTTATTCCCGGGTAAGGTATTGGCGCGATTGGCGCTATCTGGGAATCTCGCCAAACTTAGATTTCTAATCGCAAACGATAAATTTTAGAATTATTCTTTAATATATGAAATATTTTAACATTAAAAAATGGCATCGATTAACTTTTTTTACCGACATTTCAAAATTATATGTGTAAAACATAAATAACAATAATGATAGCAATTATTTTAATTAATGTGTGTTACATTGAGGTAATTTTCAAGATTCATTTTGTAATAAGTAGGAGCAAAATAGGAACTTAAAATTTTTAAATATATTTCATTTATACATGCATTAATTGCAAAATGAAAGCAAAAGTAAAAAGCAGATTTTTTTGCTTTTATGGAGCTATTAAAAGTGCAGGTGTTTTCCACTAGAAGTATATATTCAAATTTGTAAATACTAAAGCGGAAAAATAATAAATTAATGTAAAGTATTAATAATTGAACTGGATAATTAAAGCTTTAGGCACAATGCTTCATTTTAATCAATAAATCGGACAAAATATTAATTCAATATCTAATAAATTTTGCCGCTTCTTATGTTCTACAAATGCAAAACTTTTTTCGTTTTTCTTTTTACAAATGCAGTAAAAATATGCACATTTGTTCTTAATTTTGATTCCACTTTTAAGTTAATAAAGCTCAAATATATCCTGGAAAAAATTAAGAGCCAATTTATTTGGCAGTAGGCCGCCAAATATGGAATGAATTCAATTTATTCCATTGAGATATGTTAAAATAAATCTCACTCTTTTTCAATTTTTAAAGATATACAAAAATTATTTTTTTAAACGTTTGAATTATTGAATATATTTTTTGCTGCCATAGAACGATTGCCGTGTAGTTTTATTCTGTTAATTGAGAGGGACTATTTTTTATGGAACGGTGGCTTTTCCGCGTAGGAATACGGACGGCCACCTGTCCACCTGTTTAACAGCTGTGAGCAAAGGTGAGCATCGGCATGCAGCCGCGCACGCTTGAACGAGCAGCAGCGTGGTGAAAGAGAGGGTTGGGCATAGCAGTCTTTCTTAGAGAATATTTCAAGGGGAAAGATGATTTCTGGCGAAGGAAAAAAATATAGTGGACGGCTGTAATTTTCGGAGATCCACCTTACAATTATATACATGATATTATTCAAAAACGTATTTCTCATCTAAAAATCTGCTAAATAGAACATATTTTGAGACTGAAAATGAATGCAAAATACAGTCTAGTATTTGTCCTGAAATAAAAAAAGTTCTAAAAAACCCTTTGAAATAATAACAATAATTAAAATAGACTCTTTTTAATATTTCTAGAAGAGATAGTATTCGAGTTATTAAAATTTCCATATAAACCGTTTAGTAAAGGTTGTCATGCAGACTAATACAAAAAATAAAAAAAAGTACAAAAGATTGGAATGTTTGATATCTATATTATTTGATTGAAATTGATACTTTTAATTGAAAAAGTTTTAAATAAATTGCATAGCTATATTTAAAGCTCCTCGATTTCGAATGAATATTAATTTCTTTTTTTATAATGTAGATTTTATGTTACTTTTTAATTATTACATTTTAAAGTCAGAAAAATTAAAAAGTGTTTATACTCAATCCTCAAATTCAAAGTCCTCATATTCAATCAGTGAATGTAGAATCTTAAGAACTTCTTCGCATATCTAATAAATGTATTTCTGTAATATTAATCTCATAATATTTGCGAATAATAGTTACCAAAAAGCTTATGAGAGTGCGATTCTTGGCGAATAATCGCCGGGATGTAGTTAATATACAATAGTGGCAACACCGAATTTTTATTTTGAATGCCTTTTTTTCTGATCGATTGATATCAAAATTGGATACAGAATTACTACTGTAGTTACAAAATCGCATGCTAAATTTCATATATTTAAATTATTGCGGGTTTTTTTTTTTAGTTATTCTCTTTGTATTCTTGTGAAAGTATATACCAAAAGACGGTCGTCTCTGAAAAGAAATTGTACGAAATTTGATAGGTATTTACAGTTCTACATTTTTTATGTTAAATTTGTACCAAACTTCATTCATGCAGATTTTTTCATTTTATAGTTGTTGTGCTAATTTTTATCAACTCATATAATTTTATTACTTACGTACTCAGAAAGATAGACTTCCACTAAATGGATTTTATCTAAAATTTGATAGAAATTTATAAATTTGTTTTAAAGGCCACATACTCATTTTTATAGGTCTCGCTCAAAGGGCTTTTGAGCTATTATCAAAGACAGATACAATTCTAAAAATGCATTTTTCGAACTCAGGGAAGTCTGAAAATAAAGATTTGCCAAAATCCCGATTTCGAATTTTTTGACGATTACAATAAGTATCTGCTATTTTGTTATGCTTCGAATTAGAAAAAATAAAAAGTAATGGGCTCCTTATCCTTTTAGTATTTGAAATAATTGTTCATAATTATTATTTCTACTTTTTCCCTATATACCATCCTCTATGAATGAATTATAGCATTTCAATTTAACATTTATGTACTTTTACATATGTATACCGCAGCTTTGCTTTAGATCTGTGCACATTCCAAAAACTCTTACTTTTTGAAAAAAATAAAGAAAAAAATTAATTTCTTTCCTAATATTTTACCTTCATCTTAAACATAATTTAGGTGTATTCGATACTTTTCATATTTATATTACATCTGAAGTTTTTCTGGAAATATATTTTGAGCTGATTTGCTGATTTAAGAATAGCTATATTCACAAAAACATAATACAGAAATTATTTTTAGGAAAATTGCATTTTTGGTGCATATTAAATTTAAAATAATCCTCAGTTTAAAAGTAAAGAATTCAAAGAATAGTAAATATGACATAATTAAATTTAGTAAATTTTGGTCTTAAAATAGTTCTAATAAAAATGTCCGAATGTATCAACAGATATTCATTTATTTTTACGAGAGTTATTTTAGTTTTACATTAACAAACTTATCTACTTTCATTGTCTTTCCTAAATTTTCCTTATCTCTTTTTAGTATTTACTCCTTTCGAGCACGAGCTCTCGATAAATCATGATATTTTTAGGAAGGGAGAGAGATTTTTCTTGGGGGGGGGGGTATCATGTGACAATCTGTGAGCACGATAACTAAAAAACGAAGTAAACTACATCAGTGGAGATTTTTCAGTTAAGCAGACTAGGAAGCTGCCCTGGACCCCACGACTAAATGGTGACTTTAAAGAGTATCTTTCAAGAGTCTATTTAAAGGATATTATTAGTCTATAAAAAATATAAATTCTAATTGTTTGAAAATATTGGAATATTATTAACAGTTCGTCAAGTATTAATGGTCAAATCCTTATCTTATTACATGTCAAACACACAATATGAATGTTAAGGAAATATACGATTATCTCAAGAAGGCAAAGAGATATTTTGGCATTTGTCTAAAGATTACGGTACCACAGAAATGACTACAACTGATTAGATTTTTATGCGAGCTATATCTTATTCCCCATTTCAATCTTTCAATTATAAAATTTTCTTCTAATCTAAATCAATATTTCTTAAACTGTAACTTATCCCCTAAATGGAGCCAATTCAGAGCAATATCTGGTTCATAGATATTTCTTCAGACTTGGTCAAACAAGAACTGCAATAACCCCCTCTCCATTTTTTTTCAGTAGATAAATATTACCACTGATTTATTTTAGTTTTACATGGAATATCTAAATCTATCAATAATTTAATGTCATTACTTTTATAATTTTTAATATTCAGGAGAAACTGAGCGAGCGCTATAGAAAAAAGGGATTCTTTTCGTCGTAGAGAAAAGTAATTCCAGTCGCAGCATCTCCTGTCTGCAGTAATTGCAATCTTTACTGCAGTTTATGAAAGGATGGATGTGATGTCATTATGAGCAGTACGGATTTCTTCCCTCTGCGCCCGCGCACTCACAGAGTATATTCATTTCGCTCCACAATATCTAAAGGAAAGAAGATATTATTTAGAATACAACACCTTCATTTCCATAGAATGTAGAATCAGGGTTTTGAAATTTCTATTGAATAAATTTTTCACCCCTAAAATTAAAGCAACAAAAATCATCAAACAAGAATAATTAATTATTATTATTGATAAATAATAATCGGTTAAAATGTTATACTGCTAAATTTTATCTTTAAAAATATGTAGGTAACAAACCCGCTTACATAAATGTTACTTAAAAAACCTTACAAATTTTATTTATTTTTTGTTCGGTAGCAAATGTTTTTAGCAATAAATCTTTAAAAACAACAATAAGGAACTAAAAAAAAGAAGAATGTTCTAAAGTTTTATTTACAATTGAAGATAACTTTTTAACTCAACAGTTTTATTACTAAAACTTTCATTAATTAATATATATATATATGTGTGTGTGTGTGTGTAATGATATTTTAAACTCTAATTTAAATCCAAATTAATTCCTAAAGTTTTATCGTAATTAGCCCATATTAACAACTTCATTATAAAATATTCTTTTATTTGTTGATCCCATTCCACTTTTTCTATTTAATTAATTCAACACAAGTTCTAAAATTGCTGAATCGGCTAAAAGTCGAAACATTTCCACACTCCAAGTGAAGGAATGAAATATTGCTGATATAAACAAATTCCACTAAAAGATCCCTGTGTTTCCCTTACTTGTGATTGAGCGTGTTAGAAATCGCTATTAAAATCTCACAGTATATATTCACAGGGATAAAATTTTAATGAGCTTTTCCACATTTTATATATATATATATATATATATATACACAAAAGTATAAAAATCAAGTTAAATGGAAAAACAAATAAACCAAATAAAAAGATTAAGAAAAAGATTAAAAAAGGAAGAATCCGGCCTGAAGACTTTTTCAAGGGTCACCCTCAGGCAGGGATTCAAAAAAGGGATTTTTTCTGTTAAGGAAATTCAGACATTACGTCTAATAATGATTCCTTCGTGACCCGAAAATCCCCTGAAATTAGGCCTAAGAGATATACCATTTTACCAGAAAGGAAAATACAAAACAACCAATTAGAAGAAAAACCACTAATAAGTAAAAATACAATAACAAAAAACACCAAAATACCATAAACAGACAAATTAAACACACAAGAAATAACAAAAAGGCAAAAAACATACCTTCCAACAGTCCAGAAAATCCCAAGCTATCGATTGTGATTCCCCCCATTAAAAACAAAGCTAACGGCAATTTAGGTAAAAATTGTAAGCTCGCAGCGCCACCTATTGAGTGATAAAATATGCAAGGAAAGTTC